>JAJIBD010012838.1:0-38184 GCA_021461705.1 Cryptotis parvus | reverse complement strand
GGAGAGAGGTGGGGACATTGGTGGTGGGTAATGGGCATGGGTGTAGGGATGGGTGTTGGAACACTGTAGAACCAGAACTCAAACATGAACATCTTGTAATTGTGTATCTAACAATGGCATAATACAAAATTATAAAAAAATAAAATTTAGGAACAGAATTTAGAGTGTAAATTTGGAACAGAACTTCCTATGACCCAGGATTCCCCTCCTGTGCATCTATCAGAAAATAGTAAAACATAAATCTGTAAGGATCTATGCAATACTTATGTTCATCTTATTATTATATTATTCACAATTGTCAAGACCTAGAAACAGCCCAACAATAGATGAGAAGATGAAGAAATTGTGGTCTATAGACTCAAGAGAATGCTACTCATTATTGTCCTCATTAACCACTTTATTGCCTCATTTTGCTCCAACAAACGCAACAAATGACATGAAAAAACTCTCAGAAGACTATGAAGTGAAAGACACTTTGCTAATCTAAAGAATATTGTGTAGATCTATATATAGTTTTGTTGTCAGCTTCATTTCTGTGTTTGTATTTTCCCTTCTCTAATAATAGGGGTGAGGATGAGGACTAGAAGCCGGACAACTCTACTGTATTTTCTGTGACTGGCCAGGATGGAGAACAAGTGTGGAGATTTAAAGGGTGCCAAAGGGAGAGAAACCATTTGTTTTCTTCTGTTTCTGGCTCTACAAGCAGTAGCAGCTGCACCAGCTGTGCCCTGCTCGCTGCCTGGAAGCAGAGCATTCCAGGCTCCGAATAACTTGCATTGTTTAGCTCCTTCACATTATCAACTACTTGTTTTTTATTTTTGAATGGGGTTTGGGGCGGATGCATTTAATGGATAAAATAGTACTGGGAGAAAATTCAGGGTTTTTTTGGGGGGGTCACACCTACCGATGCTCAGGGGGTTACTCCTGGCTCAGCACTCAGGAATTATTCCTGGCAGTGCTCAGGGGGACCATATGGGATGCCGAGGATCGATCCCTGGTCAGCCGCGTGCAAGGCAAACGCCCTGGCCGCTGTGCTATCACTCCGCCCCAAGAATTCAGGGTTTCTGTCATGAGACCCAACCCTTTGAGCCTTCTCTCCCCCACCCCATCAAATTTTCAACAATTTTGTAATTAGTTCCTTATATTTACCTCTATTTAATGCACATAGTTTCTGCTTCTGTAACTAGTCAATAACAGATATAAGATATCCAACAGACTGCAGAAAACATCATGATGAATTTAATGAGGCAGTTGAAATTGTCTGTTGAAATTTTTTTCAGTGAAGACAAAAGTAGGACTAAGGCACTAAACACTCACTGCTTTCCAGTGTATGTTATAGTAACAGTCTCTGAAAATAGGCTAAGTCAAGAAAACGAATTAGAAGGAATTAAAAGGGAGCAAATGCCACTGATTAGATGACTTAAATAAGTTCTCTCTCTGTATCTCTACCTCTGTCTCTGTCTCTCTCTCTCTCTCTCTCTCTCAATATTCAGCAATGCTTAAGGGACCATGTGATACAAAAAAATGAATTCAGGGCTTCCGCATGCAAAGCACATGCTCCAGTCCTTTGAGCTGTTATCCTGGCCTTAGACATTCACTTTCTCAGAATTTCTCATGGTTCTGGAGTCTGAAATCCTAAGGTCAAGATTCCAATTGACTTGGTTCTGGAAAGGTTCTCTTCCTGACTTGTAGATGGCCAAGTTCTTGCTATGTCCTCACATGACCCCACTCCAGTACAAGGACTTAGAGGGAAAGGGGAGGAGGAGGCAGAGGAAAAGAAGGGGGAGAGGTGCTCTTTGTTGGTGGAGACTGAAACAGTAAATATCCAAATAGAATTAAATTCCATGCATTTGGTTTTATAAAAACAAAATTACTCAAGTTGAAACTGAACCATGAGCTATAAAATAGAGGTTACATTTTATTTTATATATTTTTTGGGTCACACCTGGCAATGCTCAGGGGTTACTCCTGGCTCTGCACTCAGGAATTACTCCTGGTGGTGCTCGAGGGACCATATGGGATGCAGGGGATCGAACCCGGGCCATCATTGGCTGGCTGCGTGCAAGGCAAATGCCCTACCCGTTGGACTATCGCTCCGGCCCCAGGTTATATTTTATAACTTTAAGGTTCTACTTCTGTATGAGTCCACATCTTATAAAGGGATCTTAAAATAATAATGACCATGACTGATGGTCAGAGTGTTCCCTTTGGATTGACCTGCTGCTGAGCTGACTTAATCATCAGCCCAATTTCATATTTCAAACTATATTTAGCTTGAATCATGTTACTAACCAGCTTTAAAATAGTCTGCATTAGTAATTCTGTCCATCAGGATTTGATCAGAGAAGCAAACCAGCGTATTTATCAGTTAAGAAGTGAAGATTGTTTCAGTAATTTCGCTATGTTCTCTATATGTGTAAGGGCCACCAGCTCTGAGAGAGAGAGAGAGAGAGAGAGAGAGAGAGAGAGAGAGAGAGAGAGAGAAATCTATTCTAGAGATGAGCTAAAAAAATACAGATGGGTCAAATGGTCGAAGTCATTAGTGGTGGCAATTGTGGTGACTTCCATTTGGTTGTTTCTATGTAACAACCTTTATTCTGAGGCAGGAAACCAATGTGGGGTTACTGTTTGCTGCTGGGTCTATCTATTGCAATGACGCATGTCACAACTAGACAAATACCACAGGGTGAGTTCAGAAACCTATAGAGCCTGCTGTGAAGTGGCTGGAGTTTAATCACCCAAAAAAAATTCCTGATCTCCATAACTCCTTGTTCTGGTGCTGCCCCAGGGCAGTTTTTAGAGCCTCTAGAAATTAAGTGTCCACATATGACCTCGCTCTGAGCCAGTGTACTGAAATCTCTACCAACTTCGGATATTCCATCTTCCCCAATGCACATCAGTCTGTTAAATGATTATGTTAACTTTGAGGATGTGTAGGAGTCACATTTACTCCTAAATGTGACACCTTTTTGGCTGTGTGTCAAGGCTGATCACAGCCTCCTGGACCCCCTGCTTTATTTGGGGGACTGAGTCTATGCATTAGCTCCAATCTTGGAATTGATGTGGGAGCCCAGGTTCTTCTGTGTGATAACTATGACTTCTACTCCTCAGATTTAGAGCTTTCTATGTGTTCAAATCATGCTATACAGAATTTCACCAAGTTACTGAAGCAAGATTTCCATAGATGACCCATCTAATTCAGACCAAGTGGCACCAGGAGCAACTAGCCAAACACTAAAGGTCACAGGTTAATTCATTTTGATTACAACTTGGGCTTTGCATTCTATGACACAAACTACACCCACCTTGTCTTTGGTGATTCACTGCCACCTGGAAACTTGCCACCTCAGGAGCTATCATTCTTTGGCTCCGTGGAAGCCTCTCTGTGTCTTAATGCAACACATCAGATCCAAAAGTTCTGCTTTGTGCACCCATACTGATACACTGAATTAACTCTAATTCTATTGTCAGGCTTCCATCCTGGTGAAGCCCACATTCCTACCGGTAGAAATCTTGCCCTTTGTTGTAGGTCCTTCTTTTCTCTTGGTCACTCTGTAACTACCTCCTGAAAACTGCCAAGTTTAAACTTGATGATTCATCTAGAAACCGTGAGAGGTGATGGGGACAGGTGATGAAAGGGTTCTGCAAAGACACTTTAGGACTCTTTGGACAGAAGGAGACCAACCTCAGGCAGAGAACAGGGAAGCTTCTACAGCAAAGAAAAGTGCTTACAATTTAAAGGTCAAGGACAAACTTCATGCAAATCCACATTTAAATCTGCTCCTGGAAGGGAAGGAAAAGAGAAAGAGAAAGGGAAAGGGAAAGAAATAAAGAACCTGCCATGGAGGCTGGCTGGGGGAGGGAGGAGGGAACCGGGGGACGTTGGTGGTGGGAGATGGGCACTGGTGGAGGGATGGGTGCTGGAATACTGTATGACCAAAACCCAAATGTGAACTTTTTAATTGTATATCTTTGTAATTGTATATCTAACGGTGGTATAATAAAATACTTTAAAAAATAAATAAATATGCTCCTGGAGCCCCTGCATCAATTTTTTTAAATTTTTTATTATACCACCATGAGACATACAATTATAAAGGTGTTCATATTGGTTCTTGGTGATACAGTATTCCAGCACCCATCCCTCCACCAGTGCCCCATGTCCACCACCAATGTACCCCACCGCCTCCCGCCTACCCCCCCCAGGCTGCCTCAATAGAGGTGCGCCCATTTCCTCTCTCTCTCTGTCTCTCTCTCTGTCTCTGCATCTCTCTCCCTCTTCTTTTACACATTGTGGCTAGCCCTGCAGATATTTAGAGTTTATCACTTAAGTTTCTTTGTGTATATTCAATGGTGAGTTTTAGTCTGCCGTTATCATTTCCCACAGTTAGTCAAACACTGGTATCTATTTATATCCTATTAATGAATGCAGTCATTCTATACCTGTCCTTTTCCTTCTGACTAATTTCACTCAGCATGATAGTCTCCATGTCCATCCATTTGCAGGTAAATTTCATAATTTCGGTCTTTTCTGACAGCTGCATAGTATTCCATAGTGTAGATGTACCACAGTTTCTTTAGCCAGTCCTCTGTTCTCGGGCATTTAGGTTGTTTCCAGATTCTAGCTATAGTGAATAGCGCAGAGATGAATAAAGAAGTACAGATAGTGTTTCTGCTATGTGTTTTTCGGTCTCTCGGGTATATTCCCAGGAGTGCTATTGCTGGATCAAATGGGAGCTCAATATTTAGTTTTCGGAGGAATGCCCATATTGTTTTCCCAAAAGGGCTGGACCAGTCGGCACTCCCACCAACAGTGGATCAGAGTCCCTTTTTTCCCCCACACCCACGCCAGCACCGGTTGTTCTTGCTGTTTTGGATGTGTGCCAGTCTCTGTGGTGTGAGATGGTACCTCATTATTGTTTTGATTTGCATCTCCCTGATGATTAAAGATGAAGAGCACTTTTTCATACACCTTTTGGCCATTCGAAATTTCTTCTTTTTGGAAGCTTCTGTTCATTTCTTCTCCCCATTTTTTGATGTGGTTGGCTGTTTTTTTTCTTGTGAAGTGCTACCAGTGCCTGATCTATCCTGGATATGGATATTAACCCCTTGTCAGATGGATATTGGGTGAATATCCTTTCCCACTCTGTGGATTATCTTTGTATCTTGGTCACCGTTTCTTTTGAGGTGCAGAAGCTTTTCAATTTTATATAATCCCATTTGTTTATCTTTGCTTCCATTTGCTTGGTCAGTGGTGTGTTGTCTTTAAAGATACTTTTAGTTATGGGGCCAGAGCGATAGCCCAGCAGGTAGGGCGTTTGCCTTGCACGCAGCCGGCTGGTGTCGGCCTGGGTTCGATCCCCGGCATCCCATATGGTACCCCAAGCACCGCCAGGAGTGATTCCTGAGTGCAGAGCCAGGAGTAGCCCCTGAGCATTGCCGGGTGTGACCCCCCAAAAAAAAGCAAAAAAAAAAGATAGTTTTAGTTTCGATGTCGTGAGGCGTTTCTCCTGTTTTCTTTGATGTACCTTATAGATTCATGTCTGATGTTGAGATCTATAATCCATTTTGATCTGACTTTTGTGCATGCATTAGAAGGAGGTCTAAGTTCATTTTTTTACATGTAGCTGCCCAATTTTCCCAGCATCATTCGTTGAAGAGGTTTTCTTTGCTCCACTTAATATTTTTTGCTCCTTTATCGAAGATTAAGTGGTTGTATATTTGAGAGTGTGTTTCAGGATAGTCAGTTCTATTCCATAGGTCTACAGGTCTGTCTCTATACCAATACCACACTGTCTTAATTACAACTGCTCTGTAGTAGAGCTTGAGGTTGGGGAAAGTGATACCTCCCATCTTCTTTTTCCCAAGGATTGCTTTAGCTATTCGTGGGGGTTTATTATTCCATACAAATTTCAGGAGTATTTGTTCAATTTCTTTGAAGAACATCATGGGTATCTTTATAAGGACCGCATTGAATCTGTATAAAGCTCTAGGGAGTATTACTATTTTGATAATGTTAATCCTTCCAATCCATGAGCAGGGAATGTGTCTCCATTTCCTCAGGTCCTCTTTTATTTCTTTCTTTTTCCCCCAAATTTTATTACACCACTTTTAGACATACAATTGCAAGATGCTCATGTAGTTTTTTTTTTATTCTTTATTATACCACCGTGAAAATTACAATTACAAAGGTGCAATTGGTTCTTGGTAATACAGTATTCCAGCACCCATCCCTCCACCAGTACCCCATTTCCACCACCAATGTACCCCACCCCCTCCCACTCACCCCCAGGCTGCCTTAATAGCAGGTAGCCCTGCTTCCTCTCTTTCTCTCTATCTCTGCATCTCTCTCCCTCTTCTTTTTACACATTGTGGCTAGCCCTGCAGATATTTATTTATTTATTTATTTATTCCACCTTTTCTCCTTTTTTTTAATTGAAGGATGCTCATGTGGAGTCCTGGCTCCACAGGGTTCCAAGATGCACCCTCCACCCGAACCCATCTCCCATCACCAACGTCCTGTCTCCCTCCCCCTCCCGAATCCCAACCACCCGGCGGGCTCTATATGTCATCTCCTTCCTCTGTATATCTCCCTCTCAGCAAACCCTCCTGCTGTTCGCGGAATGCAGTGTACCAAAAAACATCATTGTTTCACCACCCTAGTGGCCAGCGCGGCCGCATAGCGGCCGCGCGACCTGGGCTCAAACCGGCTTTGCTGGTCCTCTGGTCGTGGGACATTTTCCCAGTGTCTGGACAACGAAAATGGTGGCTAGTGTGATGGACGAGTCCCATCCGGCTGCTTCCGGGACCCCCGGGAGGCGACGGGCCCCCCTCCCCAAAGCCCATCTGCCCTCCTCGGGGTTCCATAGTCAGCTGAGGCCCGGCGTGAGCCAGGCTCCCGCCTCCCGAGCCGTCTGCAAGACTCTGGATGCCGGGCCCGTCAGCCTCTCATGTAGTTTTGGTTCTACAGTGTTCCAACACCCATCCCTCCACCCGAACCCATCTCCCATCACCAATGTCCCCACCTCCCTCCCCCCCCCACACCTCAACTACTTGGCGGGTTCTATATGTCTTTTCTCTCCTCTCTATCTCTCCCTCTTGCCTAACTTTCCTACACATCGTAGAATGCAGTACATTAAAGGACATAACTGTTTCCACTAGTTTGATGGACCGTTCGACTTAGGGGCCTCATGGTCAGCATCTGGACAGCGAAGGTGGCAGATAGTGTGGTGGGCAAATCTCATCCTGGCTGCTTCCGGGACCCCCAGAGGTATGGGCCCACTCCCAAAACCCATCTGTCCTCCTGGGAGCCCCATGGTCAGCTGAGTCTGGGGAAAGCCAAGTTCCATCTTCCCCAGCCGTGTTTGAGACTGCACGCTATGGCTGGTCTCACCAGGGCAGCTCCTGGCGGGGTACCCAGGCTCGACAAAATGGAGGGGGGAAGGGCCCGACCCTGGCTCCATCTGATGAATTCCCAGTGATTCCTGCTTTTTGGAAGCTGCCTACCTGGGCTCGAACTCGTTTTGCTCTGTTAATCTGGTCTTGAGGTAGCATCCCAGCATCCGAACAGTGGAGGTGGTGGCTAGTGTGGTGGGCAATTCTCATCCAGCTGCTTCTGGGACCCCCCAAAGAGGTGATGGGCCCCCCTCTTTTATTTCTTGAAGTAACATTTTGTAGTTTTCTTTGTAGAGATCCTTTACATTCTAGAAATAATACATTCCTATAGTAGAGTGGCAGGGTACAAAATCAATACCCAAAAGTCAATGGCTTTCCTATATGCAAACAGCGAAAGAGAAGAAAGGGACATTAAAGAAACTATCCCATTCACAATTGTGCCACAGAAAATCAAATACACTAATTTTTTTAAAAACATTTTTATTATACCACTGTGAGATATACAATTACAATGTTGTTCACGTTTGGAGGTTTCAGTCACACAGTGTTCCAGCACCCCCCCCTCCACCAGTGCCCATCTCCCACCACCCATGACCCCAGTTCCCCCCCCTCCCACGGCCTGCCTAAATGGCAGGGTTCTTTATCTCCTCTCTCTCTCCCTCTCTCTCTTCCTTCTCCTACACATTGTGGGTTGCACTACATACACTTAGAAGCCATCATTTACATTTTTTTTGCCTGTATTTAATGCTCAGTTCTATGTTGGTATCAGACCTTTTGCTATTTATTCACACATGTTCCCTTCTCTATCTTACCTAACCTCTGACTCCCACACGCTTGTGGTAATTTCCACTTTTGGTAAGATCACCTGGTATATTTATGTCATGCAAATAAATGCAGTCATTCTATGTCTCTTTCTTTCCTTCTGACTAATTTCACTCAACATGATTCTTTCCATGTCCATCCATTTATAGGCAAATTTCATAACTTCATTTTTCCTAACAGTTGCATAGTATTCCATTGTGTAGATGTACCACAGTTTCTTTATCCAGTCATCAGTTCTCGGGCATACTGGTTGTTTCCAGGTTCTGGCTATTGTGAACAGTGCTGCTATGAAAATAAAAGTGCGGACTGTGTTTCCACTGTGCAAATACACCAATTTTTAAAGTCCCTCTTCTCTCCATCAATGCTTTGTTTTTTCTTTTTTGGGTCACACCCGGCAACGCGCTCAGGGGTTTCTCCTGGCTCTGAACTCAGGAATTACTCCTGGCAGTGCTCAGGGGACTATATGGATGTGGAGGATCGAACCCGGGCCGGCACAGGCCGGCCGCGTGCAAGGCAAATGCTCTACCCGCTGGGCTATCGCTCCAGCCCCTCTCCATCAATGCTTTAACTAGAACATAAGAGGCTAATAAGGTCTTAAATTCAATTGGCCTTGTAATTAAATTATCATACAGCACATTTATTCAATCTTTCTACACCTGCGGTCCAGCGGTGATTTGTGGAGAGAGGCTGCTGGTGACTGCTATTTGACAGACTCTGCATTTGCTTCTGAGAAATATCCACTCTCTTACTGGCATGTGTTTTAGGACGGTAACAAACAAGTTTGAAACTCTAGATGTCTGTTCCAGTTGCTACACAGGGACCCCCCATTCCTTCTCCTTCAGGTGGGTATTGCTTAGGTGGGTATTGAAGCTCTATGATCCCCCTTCTGGTACCTCCATATTAGCTGCTGCTGACCTAGATGTTGTCACTGGATTACATTCTACCTGAATGCAACTTAAGAGTTTCTATCTACCTAGATGCCTGTTGCTCTGTTCTGCCCCAGTGCCAGCCTAGTGCTTCATCCTGCTCCTGCTACATTCACTCTATTCTCTGCACCCAGGTTGCCATTACCCAGCCTCATAACATTCCCCCAGAGACCAACACTCACCTTCATTTCCTAAAATGCATCCAGAACCAGCATCCTCTTGTCCATGCCATGGCTGCTTGCAGAGAGGTGCCACAGAGTTTAAGGATTCTTCAGTACTGGCCACACACTCTTGTCATTTGCAAGTGGGCTAGAATGAGGATGGCCACATAGGGTTGAGACATTTGCACTGTACCCAGAAATCTTGCAATATCAGGCCTAAGGAAACTGAGCTTAGTTTACTAAGCAGAGCTTCTTCCAGGAGATACGTAAGTCACTTTTCTTTGATCCAATTTTCCAATCATTTGAATTCCTATCAAAGTCTAAATACTAGTCCTAGAAGATGCCTTAACATACATCTCAATCAGTGAAAACAGGTTCCGTGGCAGGTGTGGGACTCACTTTGTTCTAAAATATGGAGAACAGTTTCTCCATCATAGGATTTAAGAAGGCTTTAACAGAGTAAAGAAGATATAAAATCAATAACCACTTACCAAATACTTACATTATGACAGAAGCTGCAAGTACATCTGTGACCATAAATCTCTGTCCTCAAAGAACTTGCATTTTAGCTGGGAAATGGACAGTAAATGTCCATTAGTTATAGTTGTAGGTGCTGACTGTGGAAACAGGGAGCAGAAGAGTAAGGACAAATGGGTGTATGCAGAGTACTTCCCCATCATTAAGGAGAGAAGTGAAGGGAGAGAAGGGAAAGAAAGTGCATCTCTGACAGGGCAGAGCCAGAGCAAAGTCCTCCTTCAAGAACATGGCTGGGCTAGAAGAGCAAGGCCAGTGAGTCAAGGCAGGGCAGGAATAGATGATGGGATGACAGGGTACATAGGACTATAAATCTACTCTAAGAGTTCTGCCATTTGTACCTGGAGCAAAAATGGGAAGGTATCAGAGGATTCTGAGCTAACAAATGATCTATCTATCTATCTATCTATCTATCTATCTATCTATCTATCTATCTATCTATCTATCTATATCTATCTATCTATCTATCTATCTATCTATCCATCCATCCATCCATCCATCCATCCATCCATCCATCCATCCATCCATCCATCCATCTATCTATCTATCTATCTATCTATCTATCTATCTATCTATCTATCTATCTATCTATCTATCTATCTATCTATTTTTTGGGTAACACCCGGCAATGCTCAGGGGTTACTCCTGGCTCTGTACTCAGGAATTACTCCTGGCGGTGTTCAGGGGACCATATGGGATGCCAGGGATTGAACCTAGGTCGGCCACGTGCAAGGCAAATGCCCTACCCACTGTACTATTGCTCTGTGCCCCCCCCCCGTGTTACATTTTAAAAAGTTTGCTCTGGCTACCCACATATGGAATTTAGAAGAAGAAAGATAAAGGGTTTATTGGGATGAAGGAGGAAAGTTGATGAGTACAGAGCAGTAACTGAGTAGGTAGTGAATAATCAGCTTTAAGAGTGAATGATAAGAGAAACAAATAATATTTTCTGATAAATTGGATGTGAGAGATAGAAATGAGTCAAAGTTAACTCTGAGATTTTTTTTTAAGAGCAAATGAAAGGACAAAGCTATCATCGACTCAGAGTGCCAAGATGAGGAAGCCTGCAGATGGAGCAGGTCTGAAGAGTAAGATCTGGCTTCTGTAAATAGAATATATGGAGAGTTGGATATATGTGTAAGGAATGCAACACACACACACACACACACACACCACCACCACCACCACCACCACACCTGTGCAAAAAATACAAAAAACAAAAAAAAACAGCATTACTGGAGTAGGCTCCAGAGACCATGGGAATGGAAAATGGGAGACAGAATTTATTGATGAGGAGTTAAGGAGGTTAACTGTAAAGAATTTTATAGAAAGCTAAGGTCAGAGTGCAAAGAGCTGGAACATACTTTGTATGCAGGGAGCCCAGATTTGATTCCGCACTACATGGAACCCTGAGCACCACTTAGTCCACACCCCACGTCCCAACCCCAAAATAAATTTCTAGAATGGAAAAATTATGCCTATATATCATGCTTGTAGACGCTGGAAATGATTTTGTGGAGAAGTAAACACTCCTGTAGAGGGAATAGGATCCAGTGTGCAAAATGAGGGACTGACTTTAAGTTGAATACAAACAACTAATCTATGGTACCAAGTCATTGGCAGGAGGTGTGGTGGGGAAGGCAAGGGGGCATTGGTGATGGTGTAGATCATGTATTTAAAATACATATTTATTTATTGCTTTTTGGGGTCACACCCAGCAATGCTCAGGGATTACTCCTGGCTCTGCACTCAGGAATTACTCTTGGTGGTGCATGGGAGACCATATAGGACGTCAGGAATTAAACCTGGGTCGGCCATGTTCAAGGCAAATGCCCTACCTGCTGTACTATAGCTTTGGCCCCAAAATTTCATGTTTTGACCTGTCTCATAACATAAATCATAAGAAAGTATGGAAAGTCAGCTTTTCCAGGTGCTACCTTGAATAACACGGTGCTACTCAAGGTTCTATTCTCTGAGATATCTTTGTCATTCCACATCCTGCAAACACTTGTGTGATCACAGGAGGAAGGGCTACTGGCTCTTGACTTAAAATGTGTCCTGGACATATTTAGAGAAGGTCAATTATGAGAACTTTTCATGGTCACTAGCATCTAGTTATGGTCTGAAGATGCTTCAGACTGATTAAATTGCTAGGTGGAAAGGAAGGGAATAAAAGGAAACAATCACATTTTACAGTCAGTTGAGTTCCATTTAGTCTAGAAGGGAAGAAGAAACAATTTTCTATTTTAAGTATATGGATAGGGTGAGGATGAGTCAATAAAATTAGCTAAGAAACAGTGCTAGGAGGAAGAGAAAATAATCTGCTATTTTGAGCAAATGGATGAGGTGACAACTACTTAATTACATTAGCTAAGAAATCACTGAATGCTTACACTTATCGTACCTTTCAGGGTGAGAAGTCTGAAGATGAATCTAGGACAAACTAGAGCTTGGCAACAAGCAGTGTGAAAAGCAGTTAAGCAGTCAGATACAGGCAAGGAATGTTGTCCTGTCCTGAGGGAAAATCTAGGGATGGAAATAAGAAGGGGTACTCATGTACACCTGTGCTTTTCTGTGTCCACGTCAGTACACACTTCTTTCTGTTAAGAAGGCTTATGAGATGAAACACCTGAACTGAAAGGAGGTAATGTGCCAACTGAGGCTACAACAGGATTGCAGGGTCCTTTTCTGCAGCTACACACAGTGGGAAGGCACATACAAGTGTACCAATATGTCACTACTTCCATTTGTTTTATATTTCATTTAGCAATAGATTACTTCTTGATTTAATGTCATTATCAATAATGCAATAAAAGCTACACACAAAGTGCTTACAACATACCAGCCTCTGTTCTAAATTACAAGGTATTAATTACAAGTAGGGATAATTATTCCGCTCATTACACAAGAAATTTAGGCACTGAATGCTTAGGTCACCCTTCCTTGAGCACATAACTAGTGGAAAGCTGAGAATCAACCTAGGTAGTGTAGTGGAAAAAACATTTTTTTGGAGGACACACTCAGCTGTGCTTAGGGCTTACTCCTTACTGTACTCAATGTTCATTCCTGGTGAGCTTGAGGCACCATACTGGGTTGCCAGGGATTGAACTCAGGTTTTCAGCATGCAAGGCAAGCTGTACTATCTTTCTGGCCCTTGCAAAGTATATTGCTGTTCACAGTGTATCTCAGAACTGAGGGGATTCATGTTCCTAAGAACTTATTCAACAAAAGCATACAATCCTTGTGATTCACTCAACCAGTGTGATGACACTTGCACTCTCCAACTCCCTATATTTGCAACAAGAACAAAAGAGAAGGGTTTCAGTTCAGGGACCACATCTAACAGTGCGTGGAGCTTCCTCCTGCCTCTATTGTCAAAGATCACTCCTTGCAGCCTAACACAGACAGAAAGAAGGAAATAATAAAACTTAGAGCAGAAATCAATAAGCTGGAGGAGCCAGAGTGATAGTACAACAGGGTATGGCATTTGCCTTGTATGCAGCCAACCTAGGTTCGGTCCTGGCATCCCATATGGATCCTGGATCCCATATCCCACTTCTGACAGGAGTGTGAATTAGTCTCTGAGTACAGAGGCAGGAGTAATCCCTGAGTATCACTATGACCCAAAAAGGAAAAAAAAAAGAAAGAAAGGAATCAATTGAGCTGGAATCCCAAAAACAATCCAAAAGATCAATAAAACCAAGAGTTGGGTCTCTGAAAAAATAAACAAGATCAACAAACTCACAAAGCAAGAATCACAAAGAAGGGGAAAGAGAGAACCCGAATAAATCAAATCAGAAATGAAAAGGGAGACATCACAGGAGAAACCACAGAAATTCAAAAGATCATCACAGATTACTTTGAGAGTCTGTATACTAAGAAACAAGAGAGCCTCTAGTAAATGGACAGATTCCTGGATTTCTATAACCTCCCAGGGCTGAACCAAGAAAGTCTGGAATACCTGAACAAGCTTATCACTCTCGAGGAAATTGAAATGGTTGGTAATCACAAGTGATACCATAAAGCCCAGGTCCAGATGGATTCACAGTGAATTCTTCCAAACCTTTAAAGAGGATCTACTGCCAGTCATTTTCAAACTTTTCCAGGAAATTGAAGAAACAGAAACACTCCCAGTTTCTACGAGGCACATATCTCCTGATACCCAAATAAGACAGAGATATCACCAAAAAAGAAAATTACAGGCCAATATTGTTGATGAACACAAATGCAAAGATCTTCACAAAATACTAGCAAGTAGAATCCAAAGACTCATCAAAAGATCATACACCAGAGTTATTCCCCCAAAGTGGTTCATGGAGAGTTTTTGAGTGCAGAGTCAGGAGTAAACCCTGAGCATCACTGGGTTGTGAACCCCCAAAAAAAACTACTTGATCCCCATTGAAAAAGAAAAAAAATGATCATACACCAAGAAGGATTCTTCCCGGGGATGCAAGCAAGGATGGTTCAACATTTGCAAGTCAATTAACATAATACACATATCAATAAAGGGAAAAATAAAACCATATGATCATATCAATAGATGCAGAGAAAGCATTTGACAAGATCCAGCACCTGTTCATGATAAAAACTCTCCACAAAATGGGAATTGAAGGATATATGTTCAAAGCCATCTACTGCAAGCCCACAGCAAGCATTATTTATTCTCAATGGGGAAAAACATAAAAACCTTCCCCCTAAGATCAGGAACAAGACAAGGTTTCCCACTATCACCATTTCTATTTAACATAGCACTGGAAGTACTTGCCATAGAAATTAGGGAAGAAAAAGAATTAAGAGCATCCAGATAGAAAATGAAGAAGACAAACTATCACTTTTTGTAGATGATATGATACTATACTTAGAGAACCCTAAAATCTCTACCAAAAAGCTCCTAGAAACAATAGATATGTATAGTAGAGCAACTGGTTATAAAATCAATACCCAAAAGTTTGTGGCTTTCCTATATGCTAGTAACAAAGAGAAGAAAAATTATATTAAAAAGGCAATCCCGTTCACAATTGTGCCCTAGAAAATCAAGTACCTCAGAATCAGTTTAATAAGGATGTAAGTACTTATACAAAGAAAACTACAAAATGCTGCTTCAAGAAAAAAGGACATGAGGAAATGGAAAAACATCCTCTGTTAATAGATTAGGATGATTAACACTGTCAAAATGGCAATATTTCCTAAAGCATTATACAGATTCAATTAAGTCCCTATAAGTATACCCATGACATTTTTCTAATTTGCTTTTTTTGGTCACACCCAGCAATGCTCAGGGGTTACCCCTGACTCTGCACTCAGGAACTACTCCTGGTGGTGCCCAGGGGACCATATGGGATGCCAGGGATTGAACCTGGATCTGCAACATGCAAGGCAAACACCCTACCCGCTGTACTATCATTCCAGCCCCAGCCATGACATTTTTCAAAGAAATTGACCAAACACTCCTGAAATTCATATGGGACACACAAATAGCCAAAGCAATCCTTGGGAATACGGCAGAGCCTGGCAAGCTACCCATGTCGTATTCGATATGCCAAATACCAGTAACAATCATAGACCTCATTCCCATGACCAGATGGAATGGTTTGAGGCTCTTTATGTTCCTGGAGCAAGCAGGTGCCCTTGGGCTCTACTTGCATGAGACAGGTCATATGGAGATGTTACTGGTGCCCGCTCGAGCAAATCGATGATGACCGGGAAGACAGTGATACAGTGATACAGTGATCCTTGGGAAAAAGAAGATGGGAGACATCACCTTCTCCAACTACAAAATGCATTACAAAGTGGCAGTAATTAAAACACCATGATATTGGAGTAAAAACAGATCTGTGTAACTATGGAATAGTTAAATATCCTGACACACATCCTCAAGATTAAATGATTATTTAATATTTATTTAATCTTTGATAAAGGAGCAGAAAATACTAAGTGGAACAAGGAAATTCTCTTCAACAAGTGATACTGGGAAAACTGAGCAGCTCCATGTTAAAAAAATACTCAGACCTATTTCTAATGCTATGCACAAAAGTCAGATAAAAATGAATTAAAGGTGGAGACAGTGGGTAGGATATTTGCCTTGCATGCGGCCGACCTGAGTTCAATCCTCAGCATCCCATATGGTCCCCGAGCAGTGCCAGGAGTAACTCCTGAGTGCAGAGCCAGGAGAAAACCCTGAGCATTGCTGTGTGTGACACTCCCCCAAAAAAGCAAAAAAATAAAATAAAAAGTTTATTTTAAAAGAAGAATTAAACGGGACCGGAGCAATAGCACAGGGGGTAAGGGCATTTGCTTTGTACACGGCCAACCTGGGTTCGATCTCAGCATCCCATATGGTACCCCAGGCACCGTAAGGAGTAATTCCTGAGTGTAGAGCTAGGAGTAATCCCTGAGCATTGCTGGGTGTGACCCAAAAAAGCAAAACAAAAAAAAAAACGTATTAAAGATCTCAATATCAGACTTGAATTCATAAAGTACATCAAAGTAAACATAGGCAAAATCCTCCACAACATTGAAGCTAAAGGCATCTTCAAAGATGAAATGCCACTAACAAAGCAAGCAGAAGCAAAGATAAACATATGGGACTACATGAAACTAAAAAAGCTTCTGCACCTCAAAAGTAATAGCAACAATGATACAAAGAAACCCCAGAGTGGGAAAGAATATTCACTCAATACCCATCTGATAACCGGTTAATATCCAAGAGGTACAAGACACTGGTAGAACTTTACAAGAAGAAAACAGCCAACCCCATCAAAAACTGGGAAGAAGAAATGAAAAGAAACTTCCTCAAAGAAGAAATTCAAATGGCCAAAAGGCATATGAAAAAATGTTCTTATCACTAATCAATAGGTAGATGCAAATCAAAACAACAATGAGATATAATCTCACACCACGGAGACTGGCACACATCCAAAAGAGCAAGAACACCCAATGCTCGTGTGGATACAGCAAGAAAGGGGCTCTCATCCATTGCTGGTGAGAAAGTCAACTGGTTCAGCTTTTTTAGAAAACAATATGGACATTCCTCCAAAAATTAGAACTTGAGCTCCCATTTGACCCAGCAATACCACTCCTGGGAATATACTCTGGAATCCCAATAACCACAGCAGAAACACCATCTGCATGTCTACGTTCATAGCAGCACTATCCACAATAGTCAGAATCTGGAAATAACAAGAGTGCCCGAGAACAGATGACTGGATAAACAAACTTTGGTACATCCACACAATGGACTACTATGCAGCTATTAGGGAAAATGAAGTTATTAAATTTGCCTATAAATGGAAGGACATGAAGAGTATCAGAGGGAATCTGGGGACAGTGGCCTTGGGAAGGGTGCACTGGGGTGCTGAAATACTGTGTGACTGAAACCCAATCATGAACAGCTTTGTAATTGTATATCTCATGGTGGAATAATAAAATTAAATAAACGAATAAATAAAACACAAAACTTATATTCACTTGTCTTCCCGCTGTTCATTGATTTGCTCGAGCTGGCACCAGTAATGTCTCCCCATTTGTTGGGAATGAGGTCCACTATTGTTATTGTTTTTGGCATATTGAATACACCACGGGTAGCTTGCCAGGCTCTGTCGTGGCTCTGGGTTCACCCCAGGGGTCCCAGTCTTTTTCTATGTTAGACCATCAACTATCCAGGGCCCACAGGGCAGAGCCCTGGGTGTGGATAAGCCTGTTTCCTGTCTGCCACCTACCGACACATCCAGGCACCACAGCCACACCTGCAACACCTCGAGGGGCAGGTAAATAGCAAGTATATGAATTTTGTGTTCAGCCCTGGCCCACCACCTCGGAGAGCCTCACAACAAGCCAGGCCACCCCCCCACTCCACGGCGCCGCCATTTTCCACTTTTGGACTCTCTCGTCAGAACTCCACCCAGCAGACCAGCCCATCACAGCCCGGATCACCGACACCCACCCTGCAGCTTTTTCCTCAATCCGGCCCAGGTATGCTGGTCCAGAGACTCTCAGACATGGGGCAAAGCTGTTCCTTGCTCTCCCTGTGCACAGCCGCATGAGGCAGTCGGGAGGCATGGCGGGTTCTAGCCCTGGCCCACCACCCGGCAGAGCCTCACAACAAGCCAGGCCACCCCCCCACTCCACGGCGCCGCCATTTTCCACTTTTGGACTTCCCTCGTCAGAACTCCACCCAGCAGACCA
This sequence comes from Cryptotis parvus, assembly GCA_021461705.1. Classification (NCBI taxonomy): domain Eukaryota; kingdom Metazoa; phylum Chordata; class Mammalia; order Eulipotyphla; family Soricidae; genus Cryptotis; species Cryptotis parvus. The sequence goes on along the minus strand of JAJIBD010012838.1, from coordinate 20,162 downwards.
GCCCATCACAGCCCGGATCACCGACACCCACCCTGCAGCTTTTTCCTCAATCGCCCAGGTATGCTGGTCCAGAGACTCTCAGACATGGGGCAGAGCTGTTCCTTGCCTCCCGGCAGCCGTCATGAGGCAGTCGGGAGGCATGGCGGGTCCAGCCCTGGCCCACCACCTCGGCAGAGCCTCACAACAAGCCAGGCCACCCCTCCTCACTCCACGGGCGCCATTTTCCACTTTTGGACTCCCCCGTCAGAACTCCACCCAGAGACCAGCCCATCAAGCCGCAGGTTCATCAATAATTGCTTTATTTGGAGGTGTTTAAAGAGTTTGCCTCCTGCTCGGCAAGCCTGGCAAGCTTCCGGTTGTATATGATATGCCAAATCCAGTAACAATATATTAGGTCATTCCCATGACCTAATATAATGGTTTGAGGCTCTTTGTGTTCCTTTAGCAAGCCGTGCCCCTGGCTCTACTGGCATGAGACAGGACATATGGAGATATTACTGGTGCCCACTCAGCAAATAGATGATCAACGGGAAGATCGTGATCGTGATGAATTGATACAAGTATCTGTATCATAATACCATAAAACTTATATTACCAAATAAAAAAAAATAACTCCTAGAAGACACAGGGACTCATATGTAGTATAGGAGATTAAACCTGGGGTTAGCTGTGTGCAAGGTAAGAGCCTACCCACTGTGCTATACTATCTCTTTGGCCCCATATTATGAGATTCAATCCTTTTCTATCCCCAAAGTAAAAATTTTTCCCCCAAATTTTATTACACCATTTTAGACATACAATTGAAAGATGCTCATGTAGAGTTTTGGTTCTACAGTGTTCCAACACCCATCCCTCCACCCAAACCCATCTTCCATCACCAACGTCCTACCTCCTTCCCCCTCCAACACCTCAACTACTTGGTGGGTTCTGTACGTCATTTCTCTCCTCTCTGTCTCTCCCTCTCGCCAAACTTTCCTGCACATTGTGGAATGCAGTGCACCAAAGGACATTACTGTTTTCACTATTTTAATGGACCGCGTGGCCGCAAGCAGCGCGCGCGACCTGGGCTCAAACTGGTTTTGCTCTGTTAATCTGGTCATGCGGTAGTATCCCAGTGTCCGGACAGCGAAGGTGGTGGCTAGTGTGGTGGGTGAGTCTCATCCGGCTGCTTCCGGGGACCCCCCAAGGTTATGGGCCCACTCCCAAAACCCATCTGTCCTCCTGGGAGCCCCATGGGCAGCTGGGCCTGGGGCGAGCGGAGTTCCAGCTTCCCCAGGCGCTTGTGAGGCTCTTCATGTTATGGCTGGTGGCCCCAGGGCAGCTCCTGAGGGGGCCACCAGGCTCAACAAAATGGAGGGGGGAAGGGCCGACCCCCTGACTCCATCTGACGAATTCCCAGTGATTCCCGCTTCTGGGAGCTGCCTACCTGGGCTCGAACTGGTTTTGCTCTGTTAATCTGGTCGTGCGGTAGTATCCCAGTGTCCGGACAGCGAAGGCCCAAAGTAAAATTTGACAGTTAAAACTTGTCTCCACAGAATTATTCAAGCAGAAAAACTTAGCTACTCTTTCTTGTGAACTCAAGCAATTTCTGGGAGCACTTATCCATGTGAGTATTAGGTAATTATGAGTCAGAGCTGCTTAGAAAGTTTGGAGCGTGAAATCTCATTCACATTGCTAATTGTCTTATCATGCTAAAATTATAACTTTACACAATAGCTGTTGTGAATTTCCTTCAGGTAGAGTTATTTGAAGCAGTGATTCTTAACCATTTATACTTGTGGACCTGCACCAGCAGCTGAACAACCACTGATATAAATGATTACTCACCTTATTACACACTAGAAACAAGAGTGATTTGCTATACTTTTCAATATTAATAACTAAATATTAAATTTATGCAATTCACCTCTACGGGAAAAAAGGTAGGTAGAATAAACAGGATTGCATATAGATTTAAAAAATAAGAGAACTGGGACAGGAGTGACAGCACAGTGGGTAGGGCGTTTGCCTTGCATGCGGTTGACCGGGTTTGATCCCCCGAGCACTGCCCAGAGTAATTTCTGAGTGAAGAGCCAGTAGAAACCCCTGAGCGTCACTGGATGTGACCCAAAAAGTAAAAAAAAAAAAAAAAAGAAAAGAAAAGAAAAAAAAGAGAACTCATTTTTTGCAGGTAAATCTAAACATTTTACTCTTTACCCTAGATATTATAGAGAAGGAAAAAGTATGAAACAAAGAAGTCAGAGGCTATTCTATTAGCCATGAAGCTTCTCCAACCTGTAACAGAAGCAGTCCATGAAGCATCATCCTCTGAATAAAGAGTGTGGGCATTTTGGAGGTGCATATCTTCCCACACAAACATATACACACTCTTGTGTTCACATAAGAGAGTACTTTATTATACACTCTCTGAGGGTGGAGGGTCACATTACTCACTTATTTTGTATTTTTGTAGACTATTTAGGCTGTTAATTTACATATAGGAGAGTTTAATAGTGGTATATAATATTGGCTTGACTGGGTGTGCTGATAAATAAGTCAAGTTGACTGGGCAAAGGAATGCGTAGATAGCTGGCAAAACATTTCTGGGGTGCCTGTGTGTTGCAGGACACCTAAAAGCCTAGGCCTCTGCATCTGCCCTGGATTGCCTCCTGCAGGTCATTTCATAGATAGGGGGTAGTCTAAATGTGGCAGTCTTTATCTGACCATGTATTCTATACTGGCTGGTATAAATATTCTCTCATGCTACCACAATCATCGTGGGACTAGCTAGATCTTACCAGCATATTTGCCTGGCCACATTGGATCTCTAAGTAATTAGACCAGAGAGAAATGCTGTTTGCCTCCAAGCAAGCAAGCATGGCTCCCTGATAACTCAAAGGCAACTAAAATACAAAACTACCGTGAAGTAGACGAGACTCTTGTGAAGGCTTGGAGAAATATTTAACTGGCATTAGTATAGTCTTGGGTACAGAGACATGCCATCTCAGAAACCCCCTTCTCTACCCTATAAAGGCACTTCCAGGCAGATCTTGGCTCAAGACATTAGTGAGGTGCTGTGAGAAATTACCTGAAGGCATTTGACCCTTCCTGCCAGGGGAAGTTACATTTAGCTTATAGCTCCTCCCAGCTCTGCTAGGAGGCTTTTAATTAGCTCTGGGTCCTTGTAAACAGCCAGCTGGTCTCCTGAAGTTGCTACATTTCTATAGAACTATTTTCCTGTTTTCATCTCTAGATAGCCCAGCCCAGTTTGGGCGGATTTCTAGCTATAAAATTAGCTGCAAGAAGAAAGAAGCCCTCTGTTTTCCCCTTTTTTGCCATTTCGGCTTCCCTTGGCGATTGCCTCTCCGTCTCTCTCCATTCTCTGTTGGGCCTCAACAACAGAGTGGTGGCAGCCATCTTGGCCTACACCTGGTTGAGGCCTAGCTGGGAACCCAGAGTCCGGAGGTTTTCCCTGCTCTTGGATTGTATATTGGAACCTGTGATAGTAAAGCCCTTTTAAAACTGCATTGGATTCCTCAGTTTTAATCCATTCCTCTCCGGCTTCGGAGGTAGAAGGGAACTCCCTTCCCAGCACTATCGGGGACCCCGTGGAGTCCCTGACACCTGTGGGATAGCTTTGAAAGAGTTATTACTTTTTGAATCAAAAGACAGAGTAAAGAGCTTTATAAATGTAGACAGGCTTCAATCAATACACTGAAAACAGAAAGGTGGAGGAAAAGTGAATTTGTTCTTCCCTGGAGTTGGAACATCCATGCTCCCATGCAGTTGGACAGGAGGGCTCCTGGTCCCCACAATTCAGATCAGAACCCAGACCAGCAAGCTCCCCACCAATCACTTTCCAATTTTCCAGCTTGGATGTGGTTGACCATGAGACTTGGTCTCCATGATCTCCATAAAAGATCTCTAGGGGCCGGAGAGATAGTCCAGCAGGTAGGGCATTTGCCTTGCACACGGCCAACCCAGGGTCGATTCCCGGCATCCCATATGGTCCCCCGAGCACCGTCAGGAGTAATTCCTGAGTGCAGAGCCAGGAGTAACACCTGAGCATTGCCGGGTGTGATCCAAAAAAGGAAAAAAAACCTCTAATTCCAAAGAGAAATATTTGTATGTGTATATGCCATATTTATATATTGGTTCTATTTCTCTAGAGAATTCTAATATTTTGGTGGTAGAATGGATTAGTAGCTCTTTCACTATCTCATTGGAGGTGCTCATGTAAACATTTCAGTCTTGGAGATACACAAACAATTGTGTATAACTTGGAGATTAGCGTTCAGATGTGCACAGGCACCAATAATAAAGAACTGTGATCTAATAATCAGACCATAGCACACACTTTACCAAAATACCATCTGACAAATGGCTCACAATAGCAAATTCCAGTAATCATTCTGCCCTGATTTGCTTTCTGGCCTTAAATAATTTATTATCTTTTATATTCTACCTAGTTTTATACTTCTATAATAGGATCTTCTGTCAAGGTGCCATAAAACCACACATTAGCTAAATGTGTAATTGCAGATGGAAATAAGTGCTTGGAAATATTTTGAGAGAAAAGCCAAAAGTATTTTAGAAATAAGGTTATTCCCAAAACAAATGACATAATTAAATGTGACCATATGACCAGAGCATTGTGTGCTGACAGCTTACATTTACAGAAATTCAATATTTCTAAGTAATTCCTGTATCAACTATTACTCAGCAATATTGATTTAAAGTAGAGAGGAATTAGAGAACCAAAAGGAGAAATGATTAAAACCTATTCCCATAGATACCTATATAATAGCTACAATTACCAACCCACAATTTTTCTTTTCCTGTACTGTATATATATATATAAAAGCCATAAATTCTTTTGCAAATGATACAATAGCAACCCAACTGCCTTGCATGTGGCTGACCAGTGTTCAATCCCCAGCATCCCTTATGGTCCCCAAGCACCACCAGGAGTAATTCCTGAGTTAAGAGCGAGGAGTAACCCCTCAGCATTGCCAGGTGTGACCCAAAAAGCTAAATAAATAAACAAACAAATAATGATCCATATGAGATCAATTTTTCAGTCTTATTTGCTCACTATTATTGAGTAAAATAACAAAGCGCTGGTTCTTGAAAAAAATGGCCTGGGGCCAGAGCGATAGTACAGTGAGTAGGGTGCCTTGCACATGGCCAACCCAGTTAGATCCCTGGCATTCCCTGAGCACTGCCAGGAGTAATTCCTGAGTGCAGAGTCACAATTAATCCCTGAGCATAACCAGGTGTTACCTAAAAAAGAAAAAAAAATTGGCCATACTTTATTGTTAAAAAAGGGACAGACCTTTATTCTTCTGAAAAGAATGTCTAGGTACATTAAGAACACAACTCAGAGTACTAACCACTATACGATCACGGCGAGCTACCGGGGACCCATAGGTACATTAAGAACAAGCAGTAAATGTGGGTGTATGTAAGATGTAAATGCATCACAGAGCATACTAGTGCCAGAGTAATTAGATGCCAACAAGTACTTCTTAAGATTTTAAATATAATAAGATTGTGGCTTTACCAAACAACAGGCATAAACTATATCCACTACTATTGATAACAAAATGTTTTTCTGCTTTTAAAATTAAGTATAGTTGGGTTATATAGTGTGTTTGTAAAAAGCACTGTAATTAATAATCTCACATAAATTATGCTGTAGTAAATATTTTCTCTAAATGAAACTTTTATTCTAGTATAATAAACATATATATACAGATGGCACCCAAATCACAAGTGTGTAATGTCAATGATTAGTTACAAAGTAGACTTGGTTGTTCAATCCCTACTTACATAAAAATACAGAACGCAGGGGCCAGACCAATAGTACAGCCAGTCAGGCACTTGCCTTGCACGTGCTGATCAGGATTCAATTTCCTGCATCCCATTTTGTTCTCCAAGACTGCCAAGAGTAATTCCTGAGTGCAGAGCCAAGAGTACGCCCTGATTGCAGCCTGATGTGGGCTCCCCCCAAAAAATATAGAACATTATCAATACACTTTTTTTTTTTCTTTTTGGGTCATACCCAGCGATGTTCAGAGGTTATTCCTGGCTCTGAGCTCAGGAATTAGTCCTGGCACTGTGTAGTGGGCCATATAGGATGCTGGGGAATTGAACCAGGGCCAGCTTCATGCAAGGCAAACACCCCTACCTGCTGGACTACCACTCCAGCCCCTGCACTTTTGTAAAATTTATTTTTTTTAAAAATTGAAATTTTTAACTTAATTTTTTTAAATTAATTTATTTATTTCTAATTTTATTACACCACTTTTAGACATACAATTGCAAGATGCTCATGCTCGAGTTTTGGTTCTACAGTGTTCCAACACCCATCCCTCCACCCAAACCCATCTCCCATCACTAATGTTCCCACCTTCCTCCTCCCTCCCGCACCCCAACTACCTGGCAGGTTCTCTATATCTTTTCACTCCTCTCTATCTCTCCCTCCCGCCTACCTTTCCTACACATCGTAGAATGCAGTACATTAAAGGACATAACTGTTTCCACTAGTGTGATGGACTCTTGCCGGCTGCTAGCGGCCGTGTGACTTAGGGGCCTCATGGTCAGCGTCCGGACAGCAAAAATGGCGGCTAATGTGGTGGGCGAGTCTCATCCTGCTGCTTCCGTGATGCCCAGAGGTGATGGGCCAATACCCAAAACCCATCTGTCCTCCTGGGGGCCTCATGGTCAGCTGAGCTAGGGGAGAGCCGAGTTCCAGTTCTCCCAGCTGCGTTTGAGGCTCTGCATACTATGGCTGGTCGCCCCAGGGCAGCCTTTTATTTTTTTATTATAACACCATGATATAGACATTTACAAAGCTGTTCATGATTGTGGGCTGGAGCGAGTAGGGTGTTTGCCTTGCACGTGGCCAACCTGGGTTTGATCTCCAGTATCCCTTATGGTCCCCTAAGCACTGTCAGGAGTAATTCCTGAGTGCAGAGCCAGGAGTATCCCCTGAGCATTGTCTGGTGTGACCCAAAAAGCAAAAAAAAAAAAAAAGCTGTTCATGATTGGGTTTCAGTCATACAGTATTCTAGCATCGGTCCCTCCACCAGTGCACATTTCCCACCACCAGTACCCCCAGATTCCCTCCCTCCTTCCCCAGCCTTCCTCTATAGCAGGCACTTTGCCTTTCTCCCCCATTTCCTCTCTCCTCTCTTCTTTTTATGCATTGTGGCTTGCTATACATACATTTAGGAGTTATCATGTATATCCCTTTGCCGACATTCAGTGCTCAGTTCTTGTCTGGCGTTACCATTTTCAACAATTAGTAGAACAGTGGTGTATATTTATATCCCACAAATGAATGCAGACACTCTGTATCTGTCCTTTTCCTTCTGACTAATTTCACTAAGCATGATAATCTCTATGTTCAACCATTTGCAGGTAAATTGCATGACTTCATTTTCCCTAACAGTTGCATAGTATTCCATTATGTAGATGTACCACCGTTTTTGTTTGTTTGTTTGTTTTTGGGTCACACCCGGCGATGCTCAGGGGTTACTCCTGGCTCTTTGCTCAGGAATTTCTCCTGGCAGTGCTCGGGAACCATATGGGATGCCGGGATTGAGCAAAGGCCGGCTGCGTGCAAGGCAAACGCCCTCACGCGCTGAGCTATCGCTCCGCCCCCTCCTCGTTTCTTTATCTAGTCTTTTGTTCTCTGGCCCTCAGGTTGTTTCCAGATTTTGGCCATTGTAAATAGTGCTGTGATGAATAGAGAAGTGTAGATGATATTTCTGTTATGTGTTTTTGGGTTCCAGGTATATTCCCAAAAGTGGTATTTCAGGATCAAATGGGAGCTCAATATCTAGTTTTTGGAGGAATGTCCATATTGTTTTCCAAAAAGGCTGGACCAGTCGACATTCCCACCAACAATGGATGAGAGTCCCTTTCTCCCTGCATCCGCACTCCAGCACTGGCTGTTCTTGCTCTTTGTGGGAGTTAAAATTTTTTTCCGTGACCATATAATCCCTTTTTTTTTACTTTTAAATATTTTATACCACCGTTATGCAATTACAAGATGTTCATATTTGAATTTTGGTTCTAAGTGTTCCAACACCCATCCCTGCACACCTGCCCATCTCCTATCACCAATGTCACTGCCTCCCTCCCCTTTCCCCAGCCTGTCTCCATGGCAGGTTCTTTATCTCCTTTCTCTCTCTCTCTCTTTCTCTCTCTCTCTCTTTCTCTCTCTCTCCTTCTTGCTTCCCTTTCTTACACATTGTGGATTGTAATATATTCTAGAACATGATTGGTTCCACTAGTTTGATGTACTGGATCCAGACCACGAAAACGGTTGCTAATATGGTGAGCGAGTCTCATCTGGCTGCTTCCGAGGCCATACAGAGGTGATGGGTCCACTCCCAAAACCCATCTTGCCTCCTGGGAGCCTCATGGTCAGCTGAGCTAGGGGAGAGCCGGATGGTAGCTCTACCCGTGCTTCTGAGTCTCTGCATGATGGCCTAGAGCCCAGAGGCAGTTCGTGGGCAGGACCACCAGGCCTCTGGGACAGGTCAGAGAGGGAATGGGGGACCCCAGCTCCATCTCCAGGAATGCTCAGTGACTTCTGCCTCTGAGAGTCGCCTACCTGGGCTCGAACTTGGCTGCTCTGAGCTGGTCTTGAGATCAGCATCTCTCTTACGTGGGTTCTGATGAGCTGTGGGGTCTGGACCATGAAAATGGCAGCTATTATGGTGAGCGGAGTCTCATCTGGCTGCTTCTGAGACCCTACAGAGGTGATGGGCCCATTCCCAAAACCCATCTTGTCTCCTGGTAGCCTCATGGTCAGCTGAGCTAGGAGCGAGATGGCATCTCTCCCCTGAGAGTCTGAGTCTCTGCATGATTGTCGAGAGCCTGGAGTTAAATTTTTAACTGGGTGGTGGCTTTGAGCAATGGATGTGGCTGCCTTCCTGAGGACAGATGGGGGAGGTGGCCCATCCCAACTCCCTGAAGCCTGGTAATCTCTTTTTCTAACATCACTGGCTCTTCTCAGATGGGCCACCCATTTGCCCTGATCCCTTCTTCATTATCTGTTTTCAAGGATATTTTATAAATCCTTTTACAGTCTCTCAAAGTGCTGTTTCTTAAGCCTTTAAAATGAAATGAGGGTGAGGGGTCCCTGCTGGGATCCCCAGTCCCGCACAGTTCCCCAAGTGCCACTACAGTGGCCTCCACTGCCAGATGCAGCTCTAATACAAAAATAAGTCAACAGGGCTGGGGAGATAGTGTAGAGGGCCTGCCTGATCCCTAGCAACACTGGGAGGCGGCCCCCAAACACTGAGCCAGGAGTAGCCCTGAGTACCACCAGGGTGGCCCCCAAAACAAAAATAAATATCTTAGTAAATAAACATCAGAGGCCCCGGACTGCTTTTAGTGGTAGATTTTTTTTGTTCAGTAGGTCTGGGTGAGATCTACTGAACTTTACTTTTCTAGCAATCTTGGATGTTGCTGATTTTAATTTTTTATTCGTAAGTATATATGTATATATACCACCTGCATGGCAGAGCCTGGCAAGTTACCCATGTTATATTTGATATGCCAAAAACCAGTAACAATTATAGACATCATTCCCATGACCTGAAGGAATGGTTTGAAGCTCTTCGTGTTCCTGGAGCGAGCAGATGCCCTTGGGCTACACTAGCACGACAGGACATTTGGAGATGTTACTGGTGCCTGCTTGAACAAATTGATGATCAACGGGAAGACAAGTAAAACAAGTGAAACAAGTGATACAAGTGATCAATGCACTAGAGTTTATTTCCAATACGAAGTAATACAAATAATAATGCTGTGTGTGTGGGGGTTATTTTGGAGGAGGCCATAGCTGGCAGTGCTCAAGGCTTATTTCTGACTCTGAGTTCAGAGATTACTCCTGGTGGGGCTTAGGGGCCATCCATACACAGTGCCAGAGTTCAAACTTGGGTCTGCCATGTTTCTTTTTTTTTTGTTATTGTTGTCGTTGTTAATTTTTGCCATACCTCGTAGAAGCAGGGGACTACTTGAGACCTTTATGTACTGGGGAATGAAACCTGGATCTCCAGCATGCAAAACTCCACAGCCTTTTGTGTCAATCCAATGATTACATTTTTGTACAAGCCTTGCTAAACATAGTTCATTCCATTGAAAGCAAATATTGGATCAAAGGATATGCACATATCCACCTAGTTGATACCACCCAACAACTTTCAAAATTGAGCCACTTAGCATTACTGTCAGTACTTGATGGGAGTTCCTATATTCCACATAAATTTTATCCCACCTTGGTATTGTCATTTACATTTCAGTTATTCTGGTGTGCATGTGCTACTGGATTGCCTTCCTCTTTCCCTCCCCGTGGTTTACAAAGTTGTTCATAATACAAGCATTGTTACAGGCATTGCTACAGCATTGTTATGTGCATTCAGTGTTCCAACACCAATGCCACCTCGTGTGGCCTTGCCTCTACCACTGTTCCAGTTTCCTACCCACCCCCCAGGCCTACACCCTTAGCAGGCACAAAATAATTTATTTTATATCATTTGTTACAAATAAATGGCTAATGGAATTATCCAAAAGTACTTTGTAAGAGAAAATTTGTGAAAATTGTTATATCTCACCATGGGGTCACTAAGTCCTTGTCTGAGGGTTTACTAAGATGTTTGTTGCTAGTTGAACTAGCAAGTTTGTTGCTAGTGATTATTTTTGTAATGAACTTAATTAGCTCCTATGTTATTTTCCGTCTAATTTGTGTGCTCTTACAGGGCTATCAGAACTGTCAAATTTGGAGGTATGTGTCCGCACGCTCAAGGAACTCCAAATCTGTAGAACTGGGCCAGTGAGTTTCAGTGGCTTGGTTTGAATCTATTCTGAGATTAGATTGAAGCCCTACCATTGTTTACATGGAAGTGGCTGTCAGATGTGGATGTGGCTGCTGGGGCTTCCAGAAGTATGGGAGTGGGGGAGGTTGCCTGCCCTTACTCCAAGACAACCCCGAAATTTCAGTCTGAAAACTGGTGGGACTAATTTCTGTCCTTTTTTTTTCCCTTCAAATTTTATTACACCACTTTTAGACATACAATTGCAAGATGCTCATGTCGAGTCTTGGTTCTACAGTGTTCCAACAACCATCCCTCCACCCGAACCCATCTCCCATCACCAATGTCCCCCCCCCCCCACACACCTCAACTGCTTGGCGGGTTCTGTATGTCATTTCTCTCCTCTCTATCTCTCCCTCCTGCCTACCTTTCCTACACCTCGTAGAATGTAGTACATCAAAGAACACAACTGTTTCCACTAGTTTGATGGACCATGGCCGCAAGCCAACTTAGGGGCCTCATGGTCAGCGTCCAGACAGCGAATATGGCGGCTAATGTGGTGGGCGAGTCTCATCCAGCCGCTTCCGGGACCCCCAGAGGTGATGGGCCCACTCCCAAAACCCATCTGTCCACCTGGCGGCCCCATGGTCAGCTGAGCCTGGGGAGAGCCGAGTTCCAGCTTCCGTAGCCGCGTCTGAGGCCCGGCATGCTATGGCTGGTCGCCCCAGGGCAGCTTCTGGCGGGGCCACAGGGCTTAGACAAAATGGAGGGGGAAGGGCCGACCCCAGCTCCATCTGACAAATTCCCGGTGATTCCCGCATCTGGGAGCTGCCTACCTGGGCTCGAACTCATTTTGTTCTGTTAATCTGGTCTTGAGGTAGCATCCCTCCCAGGCAGGCCGGTTGATCTGCTGCAGCATCCGGACAGCGAAAATGGTGGCTAGTGTGATGGGCGAGTCTCATCCGGCTGTATCCGGGACCCCCAGAGGTGATGGGCCCACTCCCAAAACCCATCTGTCCACCTGGGGCCCCATGGTCAGCTGAGCCTGGGGAGAGCCGAGTTCCAGCTTCCCCAGCCACGTCTCAATTTCTGTCCTTTTGGAGTCTGCAGAGATTAGCTGTGAAGCAGTGGAGTTGAGCCCTAGGAATGGTGGCAGCCGTAGAGGTGTGGGTGTAGTTGCTGGGACTTTGTTATGGCAGGAACTCAGCCCACCCCTTCCCAAGGGTGCCCAATTTTTATTTCAGCTGGAAACCAGTGTACCCATAAATTTTAGCGGCTTAGCTTGCATCTCATCCAAGATTTGTGGTGAGTCTGTGAAGTTGGGCTGATGAGTTTACATGACAGTGGCTGTGGGATATTTGTCTTTACAATCCAGAGGTGTTTTATTTTCAGGTTTTTATACCACTATGTTAGGAATTCCTAAAAAGTGGGTCCCACCAGCTTGGACTCCTTCATTGCTTCTCATACAGTGTGTTTCTTCAGGTGGGACAGGTCAGTGCTTCACTGGATCCCAAGTACTTTTCTCCTTGACCTCATCCTTTCTCTGATCATTTTTCTTTACACGTTTCAGGAAGCTATCTGGACTCTTAAGAGTGTTTCTCTTGGCAAGAGTCTTGCCCTTTTCTTATTTGTCTACAACAAAGCCAATAGCCTGCTTGGGAACACTAGAGACACTTCCAGTTTTGCCATGGTGACACTTGTGGGGCATTCCATTGTGAACTGTGCCTATTCCCTTAATGGCATCTACAAAATTACTTTCCTTGTAGATTCCCATGTCTGTGGCCAAAAGAATAACTCCATCTTTCTTAAAGGCTTAGAGAACACAGAGTAGGTGCCTCTCCTCTTTGCGTTTGGTTGGTTATTTTGGGCAATTCCGCCTGAAAGGGTCTTGTATATTTTCTATTTTTGCTTTTTTTGGGGTCACACCCGGCGATGCTCAGGGGTTACTCCTGGCTCTGCACTCAGGAATTACTCCTGGCGGTGCTCAGGGGACCATATGGGATGCCGGGGATCGAACCCGGCCGGCACAGGCTGGCCGCATGCAAGGCAAACGTCCTACCCACTGGGCTATCGCTCCGGCCCCATATTTTCTATTTTTATGATTAGTACTCTTATTAAACAGCTTTTGCACAGCTTTTTTTGGCTTTTATATATCCTTTTGTTGTAGTTTATTCATTTTATATCCACTTTCCTAATATATTTTGGGTGTTTAATTCTTGACTTCTTCAATATTCTGTATTACTTACAGATTCTGTATATGAACTAGAAATGTATAGCACACCTTATCATCTCATGAATTGTATAGTGCTGAGACTGTATCCAGAGCCTCACGCATATATGATGCATGCACTCTGCCACTGAACCATTCCAGTCTCATATTCACTTTTAAAATTATCTTTGGAAAAGTTTCTTTTGTTTTATTTAAACAGTTTTGCTGACACCTGGCAGTACTCTGTGGCAACTCCTGGCTCACTACTCCTCATAGTTCAGGGGACCCTGAGATGCCAGGGATTAAATTTGGTCTCCTGCATGCAAAACATGTGTACAGCCTTTGAGCTATGCCCTCAGTCCAAATAAGCTTCTTAAATTTAATGCATGTCAACTAAAATTTTCCCCTTGGGACAGGAGAGATAGTATGCGTGTCTTGAATGATGCTGATTCATGCAAATTCAAACCCCAGCACCTCATCCAGTCCCGAGTCTGCCTGGAATGAAAAAGACTATAATTTCTTGGGGCTAGAGAGAGAGGCTGAATTTGGCTTGATGGTCAGAGAGTGCCAGCAGTTCTTCTAGACTATCACCAAATGACAAGCATATCACATGTCAATTTAAAGAGGTAAACCAAGGCACTAGTATATCAGGAATTGAGTTTATTCAAAAATAACAAAGGATTTACAATCAGGATACATTAACTGTAGCAAACTACAGGCAAATATGTGGCGGTTTGGGAGCATAAAAAGGGGAGTTTTGCTGGAGTCTAAGCAATATCAAATCCAATAGCCTAAAGGATGGGGAGAGGCTCCTGTGGATGTTCAGTGGTTGAGGGCAAGCTTCAGTTTTATATAAATCAGATACTTACATGTTATTCCTTAAATTTTGCTCTCTTGAGGCACATGTGTAAGTATCTTCATTTCATCTTCTCTGGTTCCATTTAAACTGAAGTCATTTCAAAGTGTCTGTGCACCATGAAAACCTGATATAGGACTACAAATTAGACAGACTCCTAGGCTGTTCCCAATTTTACAGTTTACAGCAGTGCAGGAGTTGATACTGATTTGTCTAATTAAGTTACATCAGACCCTTGCTAAGTCTCTATGGTAAGAGAGTGATTTAATATTAACTTGTCCAGTGAATCATCCCTAAGAAATCAAATGTAGGGCTGGAAGCGATAGCATAGTGGGTAGGGCGTTTGCCTTGCATGCTGCTAACCTAGGTTCGATCTCCGGTTTCCCATATAGTCCCCGACCACTGCCAGGAGTCATTTCTGAGTGCAGAGCTAGAAGTAACCCCTGAGCATTGCTGGGCGTGACCCAAAAGATAAAAAACAAACAAAAAATATAAATCAGATCTAGAACATATTCAGAATGTTCTGGAAGGATATATGTGGTATAAAGATAAAATTATGCAGTTGGCTGCAAACAGAAGCGGCACTGGAGGGAGTCATGCTAAGTGAAGCTAATCAATAAAGAAAAATATTAGTATCAGGTGATCTTACTTGTGGACTATACAGAAATAAGGCAAGACATTACATAATTCCCTGTGAAACTCAGAGACTGTCAATAGAATTGATATAAAGGTACTGGGAAATGGGGTAGGGTGGGAAAAGACTCTTGGGATAAAAGTGGAGGAACCAGGTACTCTGGTGATGGGCATGTCGCAGTGGTACTGCACAAGTAAAACAAAATCTTGGTTCTACTCTTACAATAAAACTAACTCATTGAAAACAAAATCCTGTATGTAAATCACTCTTAGAATGTGTTTCTCTGGAAAGCCCATCTAAGAAATAACCATTTCATTATGTTGCCAGAGTAAAAGATAAGTGAGAAAAAGCCACATAAAGCAGTTTGGGACAGAAAGTTCAAAATCCCTCACAGTTCTCCCTCATAAAATCCTTGGGGGTTTTTTTGGTGTGTTTATTTTGGAATATACAAGCTGTGCTCAGGACTTATTCCTGGCTCTGTGCATAGGGATCACTCTTGGCAGGGCTTGGGGAACCATAGGAGGTACCAGGAATAGAACCTGGGTCAGCAGAGTGCAAGGCGAGTACCCTACCCACTGTATTATTTCACTGACCTAGAATAAAAGTTTTAAATTTACTGATCCACTTCCCTAAATATCGTTTTTCTCCCTAACTGCTAATATTCAGGATGTATTGTATTTGTCCATATGCCCACATGTATGCAATATATTTCTATTATATTTAAGTGGATCCAGGGAACATATATTCTGTGTTGGTTTCTTTCACTTACATACATACACACACAGATACACACACAGAGCACATTACTCTTTCATTATGACATACTCTTTCAGTGCATTCTTAAACTGCTCCTCTAACTCACAAATTTAGACTGTTTCAGAATCAGAGAGAAAGTACAGCAGGTAAGATTCTTGCCTTGCATGAAACTGACTTGATTTTGATCCCCAGCACCACATATGGTTCCCCAAACTCTGCCAGGAGAGATTCCTGAGCAGAGCCAAGTGTAAGCCCTAAGCACAGCTGGGTGTAACCCCCCAAAAAAAAAAAAGAATTAGACGGTCATCAAATTGTAAATAGATTAGACATTTCTGTGCGTAGGAATTGGAGAGACAGGACAAGGTTTAGGACGCTTGCCTTGCATGCAGCAAATCCCAGTTCTATCCCCAGAGCCCCATATGGTTCCCTGAACACCAGAAGTGACCTCTCAACACAGAGACAGGAGTTAACCCTGAGCACCTCTGAGTGTGGCCCCTAAACAAAACTTCTGTACTTAAATCTAACTACACATGCATTAGTATTTTTATGAACCACTGGCATATGATATATTTATTTTAATTTAAAATGTTTATATTGGGGGCCAGAGCGACAGCACAGTGGGTAGGGCTTTGACTTGCACGCGAACAACCCAGGTTTGATCCCCAGCATCCCGTATGCTTCTCTGAGCACCACCAGGAGTAACCCCTGAACACTGCTGGGTGTGACCCCCAAAAAAGCAAAAAAAAAAACCCTAAAGCTGGAGTGACAGCACAGTGGGTAGGGCATTTGCCTTCCATGCTGCCTACCCAGCTTGATCTCGGAATCCTATATGGTACCCCGAGCACCGCCAGGAGTAATTCCTGAGTGCAGAGCCAGGAGTAACCCCTGAGCATTGTCTGGTGCGACCCAAAAAGCAAAATAAATAGATAAGTAAACAAATAGTTAAATAAAGTGAGGCTTGCTCTTCAAATCCATGTTCTCCCTTGAACACATATCTCAATTACTTGTCTCTATTTCTTTATTTCTATTCTAGAGAAGTCTTTATTTCATCGCTTAAATTTTTTTAAGTTTTTGAGTCACACCCAGTGATGTGTAGGCTTTACTCCTGGCTCTGCATTCAGGCATAAATATTCCTGGTGATGCTCAGGGGGACCATACAGGATTCTGGGGACTGAATCCCTCTATAAATCTCTCTAGTACCTGCATTGACTTTTTTTTTTCTTTTCTGGGTCACACCCGGCAATGCTCAGGGGTTTCTCCTAGCTCTGCACTCAGGAATTACTCCTGGTGGTGCTCAGGGGAACATATGGAATGCCGGGGATCAAACCTGGGCCGGCACGGGCCGGCAGAGTGCAAGGCAAATGCCCCACCCATGGCAAATGCCCCACCCACTGGACTATGGCTCTGGCTCCCTGTATTGACTTTTGAGCACATATTTCCCCCTTTCTCTCCTCTCACATCTTCCTAAGCAAAGTTTTATTCAAGAAAAACTACCCTGCTCCACAAAAAATAGAAAAAAAAAAAAACTTGATACTAGTTTTCCTTTATTACTGTTTTATTATTGCTTGTTTTGGAGTCATTGTGGTGCAAGGCAGTTATTACAGGCTCTATGCTTGCGGGTAGATCCTTGTAGCGTTTGGGGGGACCATGTAGTGCTGGGAATTAAACCTGATCTTCCAGCAAGCAAAGCATGTACTTAGCCCATTGAACTATCTTTCTGGGGCTTGCTTTGGCAGCACATATATTAAAATTCGAATGAACTATCTTTCTGGACTTTAAAGAGGTTCTGTAATTGGAATGGAAACATTATTTCCAATTCCTTAGATCTTATCACTTTTACAAATTTTGAATGTGATAACGCTTCTTTAGCTTTTGCCAAATGATAAAATTTTACTGTCTTATATTTTTTAGATTGCGGGAAATTTAGTATTTCTTATTCATGAATTCATATGATTTGTCCATTTTCCCACTTAACTGTCTTTTACTAAACAATCAAAGGCATACTTTGGGGCTGGAGAGATAGTACAGTGGGCAGGGCACTTTACTTGCCAGTGGCCAATCTGGGTTTGATCCCTGGCACCCCATATGCTCCCTTATGCACCGCCAAGAGTTAATTCTGAGTTCCAGGAATAACTCCTAAGAATCGCTGAATATGGACCAAAAAATAAGACACAAAACAAACCAAGGCATACCATATATCTTAATTGTTTGAATCATTACATGAGTAGCAAGTATTTTTCAATACTAGTAATTCGTTTTCACAAACTAGAAAAGTTTATATTTTTGAGTAAACATCTGTTAATCTGTTTGGATTCTGATAAAGTTTTGAAAATTATCTCAAAAAACATTATTAAAAATGAAAAAAGTTTACTTAAAAAATTATTCTCGGGGGCCAGAGCGATAGCCCAGCGGGTAGGGGCGTTTGCCTTGTGCGCGGCCAGCCCATGCCAGTCTGGGTTCGATCTCTGGCATCCCATATGGTCCCCCGAGCACCGCCAGGAGTAATTCCTGAGTGCAGAGCTAGGGGAAACCTCTGAGCATTGCTGGATGTGACCTAAAAAACAACAACAAAAAATTGTTCTCTCTGGGACTGGCCTTGTACAGTGGGTAGTGCATTTGCCTTGCATGATACCAACCCAGGAAAGATCCCAGGTATCACATATGGTCGCCAAGTACTGCTAGGAGTAATTCCTGAGTGCAGAGCCAGGACTAACCCCTGAGCATTGCTAGGTGTGACTGAGTTAAAAAAATTATTCTCTTCCCAGACTGGGGAGATTTATGGGGGTCTGCACTACCTTGACCTTGGTTAGATCTCCGGCACCATGTTCTTCAGTGTGTAGCCCTGAGGTGGCTGTGGTGATGAACCCCAGCACCACAGGGCCTGAGCATCATTACTTTCAACCACCCAGCCAGAGGCCAAGAATTCAGGGAGTGGTCCATGAGTCCTCTTGAGTTCTATTTGAGAGATTCCCCCACACCTCATAATTCTTCCCTTCCATTTGTCATTGTGCCCGTTACCGAGAGTGGCCTCTCTTGTCTGAGGGCAAACACTTTAGCGCTGTCCTCACACTAGCCTGGCTATGGTGCACTGGCGATCATGCACTGTGGTGGTGTTCAAGACTGCAGACACCAGAGCTACAGGGACTTCTCTGGGCACATGTGGATGGCACTAGGCGTCACACTTGTGGCCTCACACTGCAAGGCAGGCACTTCTATTGCTGAGTTATCCTGAGTACCTCCACAATTCTTAATTCCATCTAGAAACACTTGTTATTTTTGGGGGGTAACACCTGATGATACTTGGGGCTACTCAGATCCAGTGCTCAGGTGTTACTCAAAAAAAAAAAAGAAAGAAAAGAAAGCTCTGCTTTTATGAACTAGGATTTTCAATTCTTTGCTAATCTATGGCCATTGTGTTTAAATTAGATGATTTGCTGTGTAAGCATGAAAATTCTGCCATCTATTCTCATTATCATATACTTTTTGAAAGCAGTACTGATGCTTATATAGATGCTTACAGTTGTAAGAGATATAACTATAGTAGAACAACCTTAGATAAAACTTTGCCTATAGGCAAAAACCAACAGGTATTTTTTTACTATCATTATTATTTAGGTTTTGGGGTCACACCCAACAATGCTCAGGACTTACTCCTGGTGGTGCACTCCTGGGGACAGACCAGATATGCTGGGGATTGAAACTGTCTGCTGCGAACAAGGTAAGTGCCCAAGTGGTTGTACTATCTCTCCAGCCCGTAATTCTATTTCTTACAGCTATTAAACACAAGTTTGCTTATATAAATTAAGATTTTAGTTAAATACAATTTAACTCAAATCTTAAATTTTACTGTTTCAAATTACATGTCATGCAAACTATCTATCACATTCCTTCTTGCTTTAAATCTTAAGTGAAGAATCCTTGGGGGGTTGGAGTGACAGCACAGCAGGGAGGGTGTCTGCCTTGCATGCGGTTGACCCAGGTTTGATCCTGATTTCCCATATGGTCCCCCAACCACTGCCAGGAGTAATTCCTGAGTGAAGAGTCAGGAGTAACCCCTGAGCATTGCTGGGTGTGACCCAAAAAGCAAAAAAAAAAAAAAAAAAGAAAAAAAGAAAAAAGAAAAGAAAGCAAAGAATCATTGTCCATATATGTGTACCAAATTTTACTCTCCTGCCACATACCCTCTCTTAACTTCTGCCAAAACATTGTCTTACGGAGTCCTGCTGGCCTCTAAGCTTAAATATCTGCAATTAGAATTTGTACAACCCATTTTTACTGGATTTCAATAGACAGTGAAATGTTAGATTTGCGTAATGCCCTATGGGAACCTTTACAAATAAATAAATAAATGAATAAATAAATAAGACTTTATCATCATTATTATTAGTATTTTTGCTGATACCCAGCAATGTTTAAGGGTTACTCATGGTTCTGCACCCAGGAATTAATCCTGGCAGTGCTCGGGGACCGACCATACTAGAGGCTAAGACTGAAACCTGGGTCAGCTCTGTGCAAGGCAAATACCTTGCCTGCTGTACTACTGCTCTTAATTAAATGTTGACATTGTACCAGAGAGAAGTTATCTAGATAATCATCACTCTCAAAACTAATATAAGTAGTTTACAAAATAAACTTTAAACATAATTAGCAATTTAACACACTTTCTAGAATAGTGACATGAAATCTTTGTTTAGCAATGGGTCAAGAACTTCTGAACTGTTTTCAGTAACTGCCATATTCAAATTTAAATGAATTGCTGTATTTAGTTACTTAAAATTCATTTAAAATATAACTATGCTATAGTAGGACAGGGTGCCATATTTAGCAAAATATTCTGACAGTCAAGTCTGTTGTTTAAATGTTACAGTAACTTTATTCCATAGTATTATAAGTATT
>JAJIBD010012837.1:0-21639 GCA_021461705.1 Cryptotis parvus | reverse complement strand
TCCCATTTGGTCTAAGTTTCCAGTTTTAAAAAGTTGTGACATCTGTATTCTGCTGAGAATAGGTATATAAGAAAGATGAAATGTTTGTTTCATCGTTTTAAAAAACCTCACAAAGGGTTGCATGTAAAAGTAATCACTTTGGGGGAAATGATATAGACGGTTTATGAAAAAGTCTCTGAAATAGATAATTAGCAACTTGGGGTTTCTCAGAAGAAAAAGAGCCTCTGAAATGTTGACTTACTGCTTATGTATATATAAGCCCTTTTTTATTAGAAAGTGAGCCATATTTTTGTGTGTGATTTTTCAGCCACAGTGAGCAATGTTCAGTGGCTTCATGTGCTTGAAATATCTGACGTGGGCCTCGAGCCGTGACCTCCCTGCATACACAGATGGTCAGCACAGCGAAGTATCTTGTTGGTCCGCTGAAAGTTAAAGTTTTAAGAAAAAAATTCTGTTTAGTTCCAAAAGCCATATTTAAATTTAAAAATGTTGTGACTATTTCTAAGCAACTATTTCTTTGTAGAAAAACTGTTTTATTTATTTGTGTTCAGGTAGCATCTGTCAAATAAAAGAGGCCCAAAAAAAAATACAGTGGTGGTAACAATTACTAGTTCTGATAAGAACATGAAGTAATTCGCTCACCATTCTGTGTTTTTACTTCAGGATTTGCATTTCAGATTTACCGACTTAACCAGTTTATATTTCACATTCCTATTCCTTTTAACATTTCACTTTACCATACTGTTTCACCAGATAGTATTCCCAATTGTGACCTTTCCCCAGATAATATATTTTTCAGAAACATTACAGTGTTTGTTTAGATTTCTTTAACATCTTAGTATAAAAGAGAAGAAACCTTGACCCCCAAACAGAGTTCTTCTCAGTTATGTATAACTACATGCAGTGTGACTTTATTTGACTTTAAATTTTGTTTTGTTTTTGAGACATAGTCGGCAGGACTCAGGGGCTCTTCCTGGCTCTGTGTTTGGAGGAGGGCGGGGGGCGTTGCTCTTGGCAGTGCTTGGGTCCATGTGCTGGGGTGGAGCCCTGGACCTCCAGCACGCGGACTCTGCTTTGCCTGTGCTAAGCTTGTGGCGTTCTCTCTCCAGCCCTTAGCTTTCCTTTTCATGTCGTCAAGGTGGGCCTGCTGATCTGTTCGTACACAGGAAGCCCAGACCCTGGCAAACATCCTGTTACTACGGAATTTAACTTTCTGTTTATTGTGCTGCCACCAGGTCCTCTTTGCTCTTTAGTAGTTTTTGGTGTCAGACTTGAAAATTGCTGTGGTTCATAGATAATTTTAAAAGATGAATGTATTGCTAGCCTTTACCCTTGCCATGCAAACAAATGTTGATTTTTATTTTTGATTCATGTTAGCATTGTAGTTGATAAAATGAAAATGCGATGACGTTTAAGGATAAGGGATTATTTCATTGTTGAGTATAATTAATCCATTGACTAGAATGATCCCTGAGATTCAAGCATTATAATTGCTGTATTTGTACTGTTGTTCATGTGCAGTGGAAACATATACTGTATTCCAGGATAGGTTTTTAAATGAGTTTATTTTAGTTATAAGAAATAAAATTTTGAATGAAAAATTAATTGATATTGCATGATTAAAGTCTTTTAAAATTTTTATTATACCACCGTGAGATATACACACAAATGTTGGTGTTTGGGTTTCGGTCATACAGTGTTCCAGCACCCATCCCTCCACCAGTGCCCGTTTCCCACCATCAATGTCCCTGATTCCCCCTTCTCCCCCCCCCCTGCCTGCCTCTATGGCAGGCATTTTCCTCTCTTTCCTCTCCCTCTCTCTTTCTCTCTCTTTCTCTCACTCCTGCCCTCTTTCTCTCTTCCTTCGTGCACATTGTGACTTGCAATACATACATATAGAGGTTATCACGTATATTCCTTAGCATACATTCAATGCTCAGTTCTAGGTTATTATCAAATATCAATTATTTCCAATAATTGCTAGCACATTGTTCCCTTCTCTGTCTTACCTAACCTCTGACTCCCATACACTTGTGGTTGATTCCACCCACTGACAAAACCTCCTGATCCATGTTTTGCCTGGCCTGCATGATTAAAGTTTTAATTTTATCTACTTAAAATAGTCAACATGGTTTTAAAAGGGGTTTTGTGTTAAGTTACAAAGCATGTGCATAATTTGTGATTAAGAGTATGTCGTTTTTGTCTATAGTATTCTCATAGTTTTGTCAATTTTGTTTGTCTGTTTTGGGGTCACACCAGGCAATGTTCAGGGCTAAGCTCTGGGTCAGCTCTCAGGGGTCTCTTCTGGTGGTACTTGAGTGACCATATGTGGCAATGAAAATCTACGCTGTGTCAGGCGTGTGCACGGCAGGTACCTACCCATTGTGGCCTCCCTCCCCCTTCGTTCTATTCTAAGTAAAACTTTGTGGCTAAATTTCTATAGACTTTGGAAAGGAATGATTGAAAGTGAATTATTTGATATTTTTTTAGAGAGACATGGCTATTATTTTGTTTAAAATATAAAATGATGTAGATAAGGCATTGAGGTTGTGTAAGTATTACTCAGAGTATTAGGTAGCATGCTATGTCATAGCTCATAAAAAGGACTGATTGGGGGAAATGAAAAATTTACAGTCTATAGCCATATATCAGTGCTTTCTTTTTTTTTGTGGTTTTTGGGCCAGACCCAGCAAAGCTCGGGGCATCGGGTGCTCAGGTATGAGAAGTTCAGAGCTTCTATTCCAGTTTGACTTGGTTTGTTGCATGCAAGGTCAGCACCCTACCCTGCACTATCCCTCTGCCCATTAATACACTTAAAAAATCATTTGACTATATCTCTATCCATCTATCTGTCTTTCTGTTCATCCATCCATCGATCCATCCATTGATCGATCCATCCCTATGTATGTATGTATGTATGTATCTATCTATCCATTTATCTATCATCCATCCATCCATTTATCATTCATCCGGGTCCATCCATCCATTTATCATCCATCCATCTGTCCATCCATCCATTTATCTATCATCCATCCATCCGTCCATCCGTCCATCCATCCATTTATCATCCATCCATCCATCCATTTATCTATCATCCATCCATCCATTTATCATCCATCCATTTATCTATCATCCATCCATCCATCCATCCATCCATCCATCCATCCATCCATCCATCTATCCATTCATCAATTCATCTGTAGGTAGTAAGCCAGTATTAAAGCACCACTTACCATGTATGAATATGCCAGAATAATTTTAAAAACAGAAACACAGGACTGGACTAATAGTGTAGGGGTTAAGTCATTTGCCTTCCATGGGCCTGAGCCTTTTTTCTCTCTCTGGTGCCACATGCCCTTAGCAGAGTCATGCCCCAAAGAAAAAATAGGAAACAGGCTCAGCTATAGCAAAGGCAAACCAGAGACGCCTCCCATGACACCACAGACTTCTAGAAGGGTGTGGAGCTCCTGGTTTGCTCGGATTCCCAGTGGTTCCACTTTTTTCATTCATGCCGTTGTAGAAGTCAAATCCTTTTCCTCTTTGTATTTACCTCCTGCAGTTCTTTCCCCTTGTTATATTTTTATTTGTTTATCTTTTTACTTTTTTGAGGTCATACCCAGCGATGCTCAGGGGTTACTCCTGGCTCTGCACTCAGGAATTAGTCTCTGTGGTGCCTGGGGGACCATATGGGATGCCGGGATCGAACCCAGGTTGGCCACCTGCAAAGCAACACCCATCTGCTACACTATCGCTGTGACCCGTTTTACTCTGCTTTTAAAAAATAATATTTTTATAATTTGGCCACTTCTGCTTTTTCTTGCTGACTTTTCTTCCTCTGGTGTGATGCTGCTGTAGGAACTGCTGGGTCAGGGGTAATATTCTTGGTCCTGATCTGGGCATTGGGCCCCTTTGTCCTGCACAGGGAAAAATAGAAAAGGGTTGTCTGAGCATATTGGACACATCAGAATCAGAATGTGGGTAAAAGTTAGAGTAGCATTCTTCTAAAGTGAGGCGTTTACTAAAAGAAGTCGCCACTTAGAGAGTCACAGTAATGGTCTACTTTAGAGAACAGTGCTGTTTCTGCACAAATTTCATGTATAGGGGTCAGAGTGATAGCACAGTGGGTGGGGCACTCGCCTTGTGTGCAGCTACCCTGTATCCGGTCTGCAGCACCCCATAAGGCCCATTGAGTCCTGCTAGGTTGGTTTCTGAGTACAGAGCCAAGAGTAAACCCTGAGCACTGCTGGGCCTAATTTTTTCTGCTATTTTCCTGTATACATTTCTTCCCCTACCGTCACTGTAATTTAAATATCACTGTATCACTGTCTTCCTGTTCATCGATTTGCTCAAGTGGGCACCAGTAACATCTCCACACGTCCTGTAGCAAGCAAGTGTAGCAATCAAGGGCATCTGCTTGCTTCAGGGACAGGGAAGAGCCTCAAAACTATTCTTCAGGTCATGGAATTGAGGTCCATAATTGTTACTAGTTTTTGGCATAACAAATAAAACACGGGTAGCTTACCAGGCTCTGCTGTGTAGGTGGTATAGTCTCAGTAGAAGGCTCTCATCTTAAGCATTTACTGATGAAACTTATAGGGGAAAGATCAGGTTTTCTCTTAGATGGAGCTCTGAGGAACTATGGAGTCTGAATGTTGAGAATGACTGACTGCATGATGTGTGGGTTCTTCTGGCTTCTTGCTAGGTTTACTGGAATAACAGGTATCAGTTAGAACCTGTCTAGAACTGTATACAGTGTATAAATGTGAAGGATCCTGGGAAGGACCTTATCCTAAAATCAGTATTATCTAAGAATATTGCGTGGCCACTCTGTGGCCGCACGTAAGGGAGCTGTGGGTCTGAAGTGGGTGGGTCTCTTACAGGGAAGCTGGCATGGAGGTGGAGGAAAGGGCAGAGCCCAAATCTCCGCTCTGAGTCGGTCAGTGTGGTCCCTCCCCGCACGTGTGAGTGAATCCTTGGAGCAGTGTTGGACTTGGCCAGGGGCTGGCCAAGCCCCCTTACCGGGAGGTCAGCTCCATGGATTGCTTCCACGTGGGGCGGGCCGAGCAGCGCAGCTGTGGGTCTAGAGTGGATGGGTCTGGATCTCTTCCGGGTTGCAGGGGAACTTCGTAATTTAAATAGTACTCAGTAAATTAAATAGTCTGTTAGAGAGCGAAGATACATATTAAAATGACATCTCATGGTAGTTTTATCACCAGGTACTTGATTACTTAGATAAACCTAGTATGGTTTTAAAAGCACTACAACCATGGAAGATTTATATATGTTTTGAAATCTTTGCTACTGTAGTTAAATTGCTATTATTTCATAATATTGGGATACATTGGGAATGAGGTCCATTATTGTTAACTGTTTTTGGCATATCGAATACACCACGGGTGGTTTGCCAGGCTTGGAGACGTTACTGGAGACCGCTTCAGCAAATCGATGAACAACGGGAAGACAAGTGACAAGTTATTGGAATACATGTTTCAAGCCTTTTTGAGGGGTGGGAGTTAAGGGTAGGGGTCTGGGCCCTACCCACCTCTTTTACTCCTGGTTCTGTGCTTAGGTATCACTTCTCGTGGGCTTGGCTTGCCCTACAGATGCTGAGAATTGACCCCACCCGCTGCCCTGTCTCAGCCCCAGAGGAAGCTTCTATTCCAGTTTTAGATCCATTGCCCCATATCACAAGTAAGTACAGAAGAGAGGTGATCCCCTGGAAGATTCTGGAAAACATGTCTCAGAACGGACATTTGTTGGTGCTACTACTTTTAATCTTATATATCCATATAGATTATATGAATATAGATCTGTATGTCTTGTGCCCTTTGCCATTTATTGATTCAGTACCAAAAAAGAATTTTTTGGCAGCACAAGACTTTGGGATCACTTTGGTGAACTGAGGACCATGGGGTGAAAAGCAAACAAAAGCCTTTCCAAACCCTGTTTCTCTCCTCCCTGTTCTTGGGTCGGAAAACCAAATCGAGGCTTTTCAAATTTAATGTTTTTGCTCCCCCTAGCTTAAAAAGGACAGGGTGCCAAACTGAGGCCCATGTTGCTGCTTGCTCTGTCCCGAGGCAGACCCAGCGTCGGAGTGTTACAGAAAGCTCACTGCACGTTCACTCAATCCCGAGGCAGAGCTCTGGCTTCTCCCACTGAAATGTTTTTCTTTTTTTTTCTTCTTTTTTGGCTTTTTTTGGGTCACACTCTGATGCTCAGAGCTTACTCAGGCTCAACAGTCATGGAATTAGTCCTGCCATTGCTCCGGGGACCATATGGGATGCCGGAGAGGGGGCCCATGCAAGGCAAATGCTGAACCCTCTGTACTATTGCTCTGTCCCCTCCTGCTGAAATGCTTCTGAACCTGCCCTTTGTAGTCTTAGTCTGGCTCACAATTCTTTCACGTTCCAGAGCAAGAAACCATCAGCCTTGGAAATTTTTCCCACGGCAGTTCTGTGCCCTGTGAAGAACAGCTGATCCAGGCAGGGTGAATGAAATCTGCAGGTGAGTTGAGTGTTTTGGACCCAGTGATAGAGGCGGGTGATAGAGTTACGCCCACCGACAAGATGGTCAGACTTCTTCGTCAAGACCCTGAGCGAACAGTTTGAGGCTCTTTGTATTCCCGAGGCAGCCAGATGCCATTGGGCTACACTGGCACGTGATAGGGGCAAATGGAAATGTTACTGGTGCCCGCTCGAGCAAATTGGCGAATAACGGGATGTCAAGTGATCAAGTAATCAAGTGATAGTTACTGGAAATGACTGGGGATAATTGGCACAGTGTGAAGTACTTCGGGTCAACACTGGTTACGAAAGTACATGGTTTCATATGTCTGAGCCCAGGTCGAGCTGGGTGTCTTAGCCATTCAGTTCTTATTCCGTAGGTTGTTTATTTAAATACTCACATTTTCAGCCACTTAAACCATCTTTGCCCTAATCCCAATATGCCTTGTGTGCCGTGGATGCAAACAGCAGCCTTGATGGCAGTGTTTACAGACTATTATATTGGCTGCTCTAAGGGCCTTCGAGGAGTTACAGGTGTGGCTACGGTGCCCGGCGGCATCAGCAGGTGTCAGACAGGAGACAGGCTTGTTTACACCCAGTGCTCTGCCCCGTGGGCCCTGGATGGTTGATAGTGTGACAGAAAAAGATTGGGTCCTCTGGGATGAACCCAGAGCCACGGCAGAGCCTGACAAGCTACCCATGTACACCCAGTGCTCTGCCCCGTGGGCCCTGGATGGTTGATAGTGTGACAGAAAAGATTGGGTCCTCTGGGATGAACCCAGAGCCACGGCAGAGCCTGACAAGCTACCCATGTTGTATTCGATATACCAAAAACAGTAACAATAATGGACCTCATTCCCAGCGAATGGCGGCGCGTTACCGCGCCTGCTTGAGCAAATCAATGAACAATGGGAAGACAAGTGACAAGTGACAAGGGCCTTGGAGACTTTCCTTTGTGGCAGGAATTCATGTCTGACCTTCTGCTGCCCCAATCTTCGGTTCCATAAAGGTTCATGGGGGTGTCTTCGGAAAACCCCAGAGCAGAGCAAGATGAACAAGGATGACCTTGGCCAAGTCATAATGTAACTCCATCAGCCCTTCACTAGTACATGGTTCATGTGATCGAGTCTCGGAACTGGATCAAATTCAAGTTTTCTGACCACCAGATGATCTATGTCTCCGAGTATTGGATGAGTTTGAAAACACAGTGGCTGAGAAGTAGCCAGAGTGATCACAGGGGCCAGCAGCTTACGTCTTGGATTTCTAGGCAAACGGAGTCCTGAGAGCCCCAGAGTTTGTCTATCCAAGTCTCCCTGCGCCTGGCCCACCCCACCCCATCCCACCACAATATATCCTGCCTCCTGTCCATAAATAACCCCTTCTTTGATTGCAAATATTGTCAGGAATATTGAGCATTTGTTGAATTCAATATGTCAGGCATTTTGTAAAACACTTGATATTTGTGATCCTATTTAATCCTCACAGTAATCTCTGGAGAGATTGTTGCCATCATTTTGCTGAGGCAAATTACCTCTTGGATCACTGCAGTTTCCCTACTAAGGTGCCGCAACTGTTGTGATACTCAGATACAACTATGCTTCCCAGTCTTTTTTTATCCCCTTTTTCATATTTTTAATTTGTTGAATACATGTTTGAAAGTTTTTATCTCTGAGTTCGTTCTGAAAAAGTAAAGGAGACATAAAATTTATGTTATTGAATATGATCAATGCAGCTACTTGAAGTAAAATAGCACAGTAGTTCCTACTAGACCACTTGTAGGGGACCTGAGCTACCAGCACAGTGGGTTGGGTGTTTGCCCAACACCGACCCGGCCAACCAGGTTCAATTCTGGCATCCCATATGGTCCCCAAGCACCTTCAGGAGTAATTCCTGAGTGCAAAGCCAGGAGTAATCCCTGAGCATTGCCAGGTGTGACCCCAAAATAAAAAAACCCAAAAACTTATTGCCTACTAGATCACTTGTGAAGATAACTCTCTGGTCTCAACAACATGTCTTTTAAACAACCAAAGCTGTGGAAGGGAGAACAATCATAGTTTCCCAGGGAAAGGTGTACTTGAAACTGAAGAGCAAGTAAAGTACTGAAGAGAGTTTGCATTTGGAAAATGGGAAAACAGGACAATTTCCTATTGTTTTACTTGATTTTAAATTCTGATTTGCTTTTTACCATTGGGTGGCATTCTTAGAATAGTGTTGAGTCATGGTTTTGGTGGGCATGCTATTTTATATCTAAACCGCCAAATGTCCAAGAACCCTTGACTGCCATCCTTACATGACCTTAACGCCAGTTCACCCCTTAGTGTTCCCGGCCTCCTTCCTTGGCATTCTTGTTTCTGTAATCCAGTAGAGTCCACGGTCTTAGTCATCTACTAGGCAGCATATCGGCATCTCTTGGGGTTTTCAAGTATGTTGTTGTGTGTTTAATTTACTAGGTCTGCTGTGTGTCCTAGCCATTGCACTGTGGTTATTGGTCAATGATTTCTGTGGGGTTTCTAAGCTGGGAATCATTCTGATACTTCACACTATTTTCCAGAATTACTGGATTTCTCAGAAGTGGAAAATTCACTCATCCACCTACTTGCCCACTCTAGCTTTGTCGGGGAGGGGTGTGGGGAGCGAGGAGGGTTTCAGGATATACTCTAATGTCTTAAAATGATAATGTACTGAGCCCTCCTTTTTGACGAATCTGATTGGAAAATTGTGATGTAGAGCTTTCTTTATTTCCACAAATTAACACTAGATGGCAAACTACACATAAGCAATCGGGTTAAGTATTTTCATTTGTGAAATGTTTTTTCTCCGAGTAATGAAGAACCTATATCAGAGCTTAAGTACTGTGGGGTCACAGAGTTAGTACAGTGGGTAGAGCACTTGCCTTGCACGCAACCGACCCTGGTTTCATCCCACCACCACATACGGCCCCTTGAAGCTCTCTAGGTAGGGAGTAAGCCCTGAACACCAGCTGGAATTGATGGCTGGATAATTGTTTTGTAAATGAGAAGAGTTTGTATTGTGGGTCAATTCTTTCCTTTTTTTTTTTTTTGCTTTTTGGGTCACACCCGGCAATGCTCAGGGGTTATCCTGGCTCTGCACTCAGGTTCTCCTGTTGGTGCTCAGGGACCTAGGGATGGCGGGATCGAATCAGGCGGCGGCCGCGCACCGCCCACCCGCTGGGCTACGCCCGGGAGGCCACTCTAGGCATTGCTCACAGGCACTCCCAACAGGTGCTCTGGGCCCTTAGGGATTCAGACCAGGTTTGAGGCCACAGCCACATGCAACACAAGTGTTTAAACCCTGTATAAACAGGGCCGAGTGATAGTACAGTGGGTACGGCATTTGCCTAGCATGTTGCCAACCTGGGTTCGATCTCCAGCATCCTATATGGTCCCCCAAGCACTGCCAGGAGTATTTTCTGAGTGGAGAGCCAGGAGTAACTCCTCCGCATTCCTGGGTGTGATGTGTCCCCCCCACCCCCCCAAGCCCCTGTATTATCTCTCTGCCCTGTTACTTCGTGTTGTTAAGCTCTGCACATGATCAGCTCATACTCCAAGCAGAAGCATTAGGACCTTGTGTGTTCTATAACCTGGATTTTAGTAGTATTTTATTTCATTATTTTTCTTTGGAGGGAGGTGGGTGTGGGGCACACCTGGCTTTACGCTCAGGGGTCATTCTAGTGGTGCTAGGGGAGCCGTATGAGATGCCAGACATCAAATCCAGGTGGGCCCTGTGCAAGGCAAGCTTCTTACCAGCTGGACTATCACTCCTCGACTAGATTTTAGTCAATTTCCTGCATTAGATTCCAAAGGAGCCTTGTTGGTAGGGGTGGAGGAAGGGCGTATGGAAAGATGTGTAGCAGGTAGGGCACTTGCCTTGTATACCACCCTGCCTGTCAGTATCACTGTAAACGTGCTGGCTGTGACTTACACAATATATAGTGACTGCTTTGTTATCTAGGTGACCAGTAATGTGTCTAGGAAAAACTGCCTTCCCCCCCCCCCACACACTCCTTATTCCTTGTTTTATTTTTCTAACTCATTCCCAAATGGAAGTGCAGTGAGAACCGATTGAGGATTTTCAGCTAAGTGACATCAGGGGGTCACTGGGGCTATTCCAAAGGTCACCAGTCATCTTATTTTCATCTTAGAAATAGAGGCTGTTAGTCTTCACTGGTTTTTCTGGGTTTTAATTTTTGGGTCACTACTTGCCTTACGGTTCTGTCTTGAAACATAAGAGACAGCTGCCTTCATCATAACCAAATCAATGTTGTAATTATAGGGAAAGAATTGGGTCATTTTGGTTTAACTGAAAACCACAGAGTCCAGTAAAGCTCATTTTCTAATGTCCTCCTGAGCTGTGTAGGTCAATGTGGTATTCATCAAATTATTACTAAATCGTGAGATAAATGTTAAGCAAAGTGACTTACCTAATGATAAAAGTCCTTTATATGTTGTTCACCCAACATTCTGAGCACAATGTTTGGTGTGTAAGTAAAGGGACAAGTATTGCCAAGATCTAAAGACAGTAAGAATGATAATATTCCATAACAAGAGCACTGAGGGAGCACGCAAGTCATTTAATGAGAATAGTTGAGCATTGTTCTTCTTAACAAGACAAAATCCGGACTGGATAAGGAATTTGCAATAAGCCGTGAAAGTTGGCATTAACGCCAGGACCCAGAGCAGCTGTGTTGCATCTCATATGTGCCGCTGTGATAGCGGTGGTGATATGTATGTAGTTCTGGGAAAGGTGTAAAGTAAATCACTATAAGCTCAAAGAAAATAAGCATCGGACCAGAGAGATTACACAGCAGGTAAGATGCTTTCCTTGCAAATGGCCATGCTTCATCCCTGGCACCTGCTATGGTCCCCTGAGCCCAACAGGAGTGATCTCTGAGCACAGAGCCAGGAGGTAAGCCCTGCACACATCTGGGTGCGGCCCCAACAGCCCCCACCAAAAAAAAAATGAAGAGAGGGAGGGAAGGAAGGAGGGGAGGAGGAAGAAAGGAAGGAAGAAAAGACGAAAGGAAGGAAAATATGATAGAGACAAAAGCAACAACATGCTGTAAAGATTTGGAAAAACAAAAACCTCTCACTAATTTTCTCAAAGTTTTCTCTGAAAACTGTCCTATAGATTTATAGGACAGCAGAGAGGTCGAAAGCAGGTGTATTTAAGAAAATAAAAAGAGGGGCCAGAGCAATAGCACAGCGGGTAGGGCGTTTGCCTTGCATGTGGCCGACCTGGGTTCGATCTCTTGCATCCCATATGGTCCCCTGAGCACCGCCAGGAGTAATTCCTGAGTGAAAAGCCAGGAGTAACCCCCTGAGCATTGCCGGGTATGACCCCCACCCCAAAAAGAAAATAAAGAGATTGCCCACAGGAATGGTATTTAGAAAGCAAGGAGGCCAGTTAAGACTCTTAAAAGACATCCAATAAAGAAAGAACAAAGATAGTAGGTGTTGGAGGACAGGTTTAGCTATTCTGGGAGTTTTGTTGTTTTGTCCACTCCCAGCTTAATCTATTTAAGTCAAGGTTCATTCTAATGAGACCTCTCTTCTATGTAAACACTGCTAGAGGGGTGAGGGCAGTTACAGAAGTCACCTTGATTGAATAACTTCTGACTTATACATCTACTAAGACTTCTATATTTTCTAGATTGGGCACAGCTCCTCTTTATACCCACTGGACCCAGCGTGGGACAGTTAGAATTTACCAGGAGACTAGCACCCTGGCTACCTTGAGACTATAGGAAGACTATAGGAAGGATCATACTAGTTTGCTCTAAGCAGGCGAGTGTGACCCTTTCAACACATGAGAACAAGATACTCAGAATCACCCTGGTGCAGATAATAATAAGAAGGACCTTGTGGGTACCATCTAGATTACACGAAGCTCATGAAGTTAAGATGTATTACTTTATACCAGCCCCCTCTCTCCAGTGTTTTACATAAGAGATAATCTTGGTAGAAAGGATTAGACCTTGGTATAACATTTGCTTATACCTGCAATAGAGTGTGGCACTACACTCTGTTTAGAGTTCTTTGTTGACATGACCCTCCTGGTTGGATTACTTTGGTGTATATAAGGGGACTGACTTGAGGCCCCTTCACCTTTTGCCTTTTGGGCCTTTTAGCTTTCGTTTTGGCTCCTCAGCCTTGCGGCTTTTGTGTTTGGCTTTTTGCTCTTTGGCCTTTTGCTCCTTCTTCTGGGTAGGACTCAGCTCGGGTGAGATCCTCTCTCTTTGGTGGGAGACTTAGACTCTTTTGTATGGTCTAAATTCAGACCAGAGCTAGAGTTTGTTCATTATATTGGATTGCTGTGGAAGAGCTTTTATACTATTAAAAGCCATTTTTGGAACTGCACCAGACTTGTGAGTTTTCATCTGTTCTCCCGGCGACCTCGGGAGGTAGAAGAGAACTTCTGTCCTGACACTGTCGGGGACCCGGCGGCGTTCCCCGACAAGTAGGCACCAGAAACTCACAGGAAGGGTCAGATCCAAAACCTAATGAAGAGATGTTATCCTCAGACTTGGGCAACAGTTGGAAAGGGTGAGACAAGAACAGATGTAGGGAATACATTCAATTTGGGACATGTTGAGCTTTAAGCAAGAGTAGGGAATGCTGGTAGACATCCCCAGAGGGTAGTGGAGTCATTGCCTAGAATTTGAAGAGGGTGGAGTAGTTAAATATGAGAAATTTCTGCACAGGGGTGAGAATAGACCCGCCAGGGAAAGGGTTATTGCAGAAAGGCAGAAAGAAGAGATGAGAAGTAACAGATCTTCCTAACAGATCTTCATAGAATATGGTTCCCTCCCTTGTAGATAGGTTTTATCAAGGAAGAAATTGAACTGCATCAGAAAATGCTATGTTGGTCCCTCAATATAAGGTTGTACTTATCAGTGTGATCAATCTGACTATATAGGAAAAATCTGGGTAAGTGAAAGAAGAATTGCATAGAATCAGTTGGCAAATTTAACCTTACTGAACTGTGCATATGAAACAGACTTAGCAAGGAGAGAAGCATTACTTGTGCTTTTAAGAAAATCTAGATGGGGGCGAAGGGATAGTGCAGTCAGTGGGCAGGGCATTTGCCTTGCATGCAGCCAATTCACGCTCAATCCCCGGCATCCCATATGGTCCCCTGAGCACCATCAGGAGTAATTTCTGAGTGCAGAGCCAGGAGTTGCCCCCTGAGCATTGCACTTGGGTGTAACCCCCCAAAAAAAATCTAGATGGCAGATTAGGTCTCCTGATTTATCAATTATAGATTTCCCAGGCTGGTTTTGATCTTTTGCTAGTTTTGTGTTTTTTAAATAACTGACAACCAAACAACCTCTTTTCATATTTCTCTCTTAGCTTTGTTGTATCATGTCTTGTGTAGGAGGAGCAGGCACTGGCAGTTTCTCTTTAAAATATGCACCTACAGGGTGTACTGAGAGAGGTCCAACCCGACACTCTGTTCCTGCCCCTGGTGCTTTTTTTCTGCTTGCCCAGCACTGGAAGGTGAACCTGCTTAATTGCCTAGTAGTTACCCGGGTAATGTTGCAACTTGAACAAATGTTTATTTAAGTCAAAAGCACTTCAAATGGCAAGATGACTCCTCCAATATTTACCGTTCTCTGATGGGCTTCTTAGACCGAGAACACTGCTTATGACTTTCAAACACATGGAAAATGGGTGATTGATCTGAATGATAGTTTGCATGCATTTAATGCACTTGCTAAGTGGCAAATAAAGACAGAGGACATATAATAAATGCAGAAAAAAACTACTGTAGAATAAACAGCAAAATAACGTCATGGCAATCTAGTCTTCCTCTACTCCGGCAGGCTGTAAAGCTCCGGAAAGTCAGCTCACTTCAACACATCCTCCACTTTCCCACCAAAGCATGAATGACTCATGGGACAATTCGTTCCATTCAGAGAGTTTACTTTGGCTTCTTCCTGGGTTTTCTAATTGTAAAATTCAGGAAAGGTGGAAAGTGATAAACTCTTTTCCACTATCACTTTATCACTCTTTAATCTTGTGAAAAGTCAGTTTTTAAAATTTTTTAAATTTATTATTTATTATTATTATTATTATTATTATTATTATTATTATTATTATTATTATTTTTGCTTTTTTGGGTCACACCCGGCAATGCTCAGGGGTTTCTCCTGGCTCTGCACTCAGGAATTACTCCTGGCAGTACTTGGGGGACCATATGGGATGCCGGGGATTGAACCCTGGCGGCACAGGCCGGCTGCGTGCAAGGCAAACGCCCTACCTGCTGGGCTATCGCTCCGGCCCCTCAGTTTTTTTTTTTAAATTAAATCTTTCATTATACCACCGTGAGATATACAATTATAGCATTGTTCACGTTTGGAGGTTTCGGTCACATAGTGTTCCAGCACCTTGCCCTCCACCAGTGCCCATTTCCCACCACCCATGTCCCCAATTCCCTCCCCCTCCCATAGCCTGCCTAAATGGCAGGTTCTTTATCTCTTTTCTTTCTCCCTCTCGTTTTCCTTCTCTTACACATTGTGGGTTGCACTACATACACTTAGAAGCCATCATGTCCATTTTTTTTTTGCCTGTATTTAATGCTCAGTTCTATGTTGGGATCAGTCCTTTCGACATTTATTCACACATATTCCCTTCTCTGTCTTACCTAACCTCTGACTCCCTCATGTTTGTGGGTAATTTCCACTTTGGTAAGACCACCTGATATATTTATGTCATGCAAATAAATGCAGTCATTCTATGTCTCTCTCTTTCCTTCTGACTAATTTTACTCAACATGATCCTTTCCATGTCCATCCATTTATAGGAACATTTCATAACTTCATTTTTCCTAACAGCTGCATAGTATTCCATTGTGTAGCTGTACCACAGTTTCTTTATCCAGTCATCAGTTCTCGGGCATACTGATTGTTTCCAGGTTCTGGCTATTGTGAATAGTGCTGCTATGAAAATAAAAGTGCGGATTGTGTTTCCGCTGTGTGTTTTTGGCTTCCCAGGGTATATTCCCAGGAGTGGTATGGCTAGGTCAAAAGAGAGCTCAATTTCTAGTCTTTGGAGGAATGTCCGTATTGTTTTCCAGAAAGGTTGTACAAGTTGACATTCCCACCAACAATGTATGAGAGTCCCCTTTACCTTGCATCCACCTTTTGGATATGGGCCAGTCTCTTTGGTGTGAGGTGATATCTCATTGTTGTTTTGATTTGCATCTCTCTGATGATTAGTGATGATGAGCATGAAAAATCAGTTTTTGTTCATTTATTTATTTTTGACTTTGGGGCTGCATGTGCTCAGGGCTTACTCCTGGTTCTGTGCTCAGTGATCAACTCCTGGAGGGCTTGGGGACCCTATGGGATGCCAGAGGTTGGCGGGCAGGGTGCAACACCAGTACCCTATCCATGGTATTATCTCTCCAGCCCAAATTTTTAATTTGACTCATTTTTTCATCAGGTTGATGTAAGCAGATATAGAAGGGCTTTTGGCAATGGAATTCCTAGGATGCAATAAAACAATAATGCCAAATATGTCTGAAATACCCACCTTTCAGACATAGGACCTAAAGCCTGATATGACTTTACGTGGCCCCAAGAGACCCAGAGAAGACTGGACCACCCCACCCCCACCCCACCCCCAAGCTGCAGCTGGAACAAAGGCCAGGAAAGGTATTTCAAAGAGAACCATCTACCACTCCCAAATCTGGCAACCACACTAGCAAATGGACTTTTACCTAGGTAGAAGCCCCATGTGGGGCATCGTCAGGAGTAATCACTGAGCATCGCTGGGTGTGACCCATAAAGCAAAAACCAAACCAAACCAAACCAAACCAAACCAAACCAAACCAAACCAAACCAAACCAAACCAAACCAAACCAAACCAAACCAAACCAAACCAAACCAAACCAAACCAAACTAAACCAAACCAAACCAAACCAAACCAAACCAAACCAAACCAAACCAAACCAACCTATTCCTCAAATGAGAAACCAAATCCTTTCCTCTCATTAACCACTAGAGGGAGTATATTAACACAAGTTAATATTTCCCAAAAGTTAACCTGAATTCTTCAGTGGTAGGGACCAATCCTTTATATTTGGGTATAAAGAAAACGTCCAAAAATGGTCTCGGTTCAAATGCAATGGTAGCCAGAAGAAATGATGAAAAACCTAACTTACATGATCTTGCGGAACTTTGTAACACAGGAATAAAACCTGGAGAATGCTGGAAAGAGGAGATGAGATTAATTAGAGGCAGAGTTTCTGGGAAACCCGGAAGGAGAAGCCTAGAAGCACAGAAAGAGGTAGGCCACGTGACAGTGTCCACTAGGGTTCCTTTGTGGAGGTCACTCAAGAAAGAGCCAACAATCCTACCATGTGTGGGGGGCAGAGGGTCAGAGTGGTAGAGAAGGGACCAGTTTGACAATAATAAGAGTTAGGAATAATAATGCTAGACTAGAACTGAGTATCGAAAGTAGGTCAAGGGATATACATGATAAGCTTTCAGAGTCTCAAACCAGAAAGTGTAAAAGGATGGAGATAGAGAGAGAGAGAGAGAGAGAGAGAGAGAGAGAGAGAGAGAGAGAGAGAGAGAGAGAGAGAGAGAGAGAACCTGTCATAGAAGCAGGTTTTTGGGTTGTAGGAGGGAAACGGGGCACATTGGTTTTGGAAAATGTGCAAATGTGCACTGGGAGAGGGTTGGGTGCTGGAACACTGTATGACTGAAACCCAATTATGAACAGCTCTGTAATGGTCCATCACATGGTGACTCATAAAATAAAATTAAGGTAAAAAAAGATGAGTCAACAGCTGTCAAGAGAAAGTTCAGTGTTGATATCGACCCTGGCACCACACATCCATCCTACTACCCAGCAGCCCTGCCTGCTATAGACAATCTCGTGTCCAGCAGTTGTAAACTTCTTTTAGGGGTTCTTACCCCAAAAAGACTGTGCAGGTATAATTTATCCTATGAAGAGTCAGAGGAATGAAAGAAGTGATTGGTTCCTGAGCAAGGTGGATCTGAAACAGAGACAGACCCCTTTGGAAATTTTTTTTCTATGTTCGACAGAGGAGGATATTTTATATCCTACAAGTAGATGTGAAGCTACATCCTGATATAGTACAAGAAGGTGTAAGAGACAAGCCGGGCCTCAGTGGATTAAGTCACGATGTGCTAATAGCTTGAATAGAAGAAAGTCTATATGTTCTCTCTCTGGAGAGGTGACTTTTCTTGCTTATTTAGACTTAAATCCCTCTTGGTTACATTATGATTCGCTAAACTGATGACTTCTCTCTAGATTTCTTTTACTACCATGTGACTGTGTCACTTGTATCACTGTCTTCCCATTGATCATTGATTTGCTCGAGCGGGCACCAGTAACATATCCATACGTCCTATCACATGCTAGTGTAGCTCAAGGGCATCTGCTTGTTCCAGGAACATAAAGAGCCTCAAACCATTCCAACAGGTCATGGGAATGAGGTCTATAATTGTTACTGGTATTAGGCATGTCAAATACGAACACGGGTAGTAGCTTGGCCCGGGCTCTCATCTTTTTCTCTAATAGTTTCAAGTCTATCATTTTTTGTCCTGCCTACTCATCCATGCTGACCTCTCCATGGTGTTCAGTAGTACAGGTGCCTTAGCATGTGTTCTGTGATGCTTGTCATTGGCTGAAGCCTTTCTTCACTTTCTGATTCTCACTGAAACTTTTGAAATATAGATTATTTTCATGGCAAAATAACCAGCTTTCCAATATAAAATTCTTGGTTCCTTCAGTGCAGTTCCACAGGAGTAGAGGCAATGGATCTTGCACCTACTGATGACTCCTAACTACTCCCCTGTATCCCAGTAAGACCTCAGTAAAATCTTGTGTCTGCTCAGGACTTCTAAAGGTCCTTACCACTTTGTAATGTCTATTCTCTGAGAATGACTAAGACGTGTCAGGAAGAGAGTCGACTGGGTAGTGGTAGTTATTGACAGCTATTTTTAATTTCAGCTGGATGCAACTCATTTGTTTACTCATAAAACAAAGTGATGCTGTCGGATACAGGCCATAGAAAGGTTAATCAAGAAGGCTTCAGAGAGAAAACTTGTCAAAGAATTAACAGATGGGATTATAAAGAATAATATAGGCAGAAAGAGGTGATAAGCATATGTAAGATCTTAGTGTAAGGAAGAAATTTCAGCATAGTTTCATGAGATCTGGTTGTGGTGAAATTAGAGAGAGAAGATAATTAGGAAATGGATATTTAAGAACTTTATAATTCAGGATTTTATGATGTGATTCCTCTGGGATCTGAGAGAAGAAAGCATGTGATGAGGCCCAAGGAGAAGAGAGACAATTTGTGGTTCTGAGAAGTTAATATCAAAAATGCAGTTGATAATTAAGGAGATGTAGATGCAGTTGATAATTAAGGAGATGGAGGTGAAGAGCATTCACCAATTCAGTAAAATTAGTACCAGATCTTAGTCAAGGAGAGGAATAGCCCCCTGAATGCAAAACACAGTAAAAGCAATGAATGCTATTGCAATTTATTTAAACACAAACATTCACACAACTTTTTTTTTTTTTGCTTTTTATTTTTGTGTCACCTCTAGTGATGCTCAGGGGACTGTATGCGGTGCCAAGAATAGAAACAAGTTAATAGCGGCTCAAAGCAAGTGCCTACTTGCTGCACTATTTCTTGAGGCCTGCGGTTGAAGTTTTAGGGATTACAAACTGAAATACATTGGAAAAAATAGCACAAACATGGAGTTATCGAGTCTGGGTAAAATCTTTTGTTTTACTGGGGCTAGAGCGATAGCACAGTGGGAAGGGCATTTGCCTTGCATGCAGTTGACCCAGGTTCAATCCCCCAGCATCCCATGTGGTCCCCCAGCACTGCCAGGAGGAATTCCTGAGTGTAGAGCCAGGAATAACACTTGAGCATTGCTGGAGTTACCCTTGGCTCTTTGCTTAGGAATTACTCTGGTGGTGCTCAGGGGACCATATGGGATGCCGGGATTGAACCTGGGTCTGCTCAGTTCAAGGTAAACGCCTCACCGGC
The DNA here is from genome assembly GCA_021461705.1 of Cryptotis parvus. Lineage (NCBI taxonomy): Eukaryota > Metazoa > Chordata > Mammalia > Eulipotyphla > Soricidae > Cryptotis > Cryptotis parvus. The sequence continues at coordinate 2,080 of JAJIBD010012837.1, read as the reverse complement.
AGTGCTATCACTCCTGCTCCAGTGCTATACTCATTTCTAACTCTACTTTTATCAGACCCAGTTTCTTTCTGAATCTGAGTTTGTGTGTGTTGGTAAATATTTTGTTTTCAATGATAATCTGTATTAACATTGAGTGACTATCACAGCAAATAACCATAAACTGGGTGACTTAGACAATAGAATTTTGTTTTCTCAACTCTACTTGCTGGAAATCTGGAAATCAGTGTCCCTGAATTGAAATGAAAAATTCCACCAGAAGTATAGTTCCTCTGAACGCTCTAGGGTGTAGCATTACTATTCTCTCCCAGCTTCCAGGGAGGTCTCTGGTACTTCCTGCTGGCATTTCTAGGCTATGGCTGCATCATGGTATCCTCTCTCTGCTGTCTCACGAGTTTTCTCCTTTGCATGTAGAAAATTCTCCCTTGCTTCTTTCTTACAAGGATGCTTTCAAAAATTTGTTTTGGAGCCATGCCCAGTGTTGCTGGGGGTTGCTCATAGTGATAGGTGCTCAGGAGACCACAGATTGTTGAGAGTCAAACCTGAGTTTCCTGAGCAAAAAGTATGTTCTCAGCACACTGAGCACTCTCTCTGTTGTAAGGGGTGTTCTTGGATGGCATTTAGGAACAATTCTGATGGTCTAGCATACCCTCCAACTTTAGATCCCTGATAACATCTGCAAAGACCCTTCTCCTGAATCCCGTGGGTGTATGTGCATGTGTGTGTCTGAGAGAGAGAGAGAGAGAGAGAGAGAGAGAGAGAAAGAGAGTGAGATAGAATCAATGAATATCCTATTTTTTTGGTCACACCCAGCAATGTTCAGGGTTACTCCTGTCTCTGCACTCAGAAATTACTCCCTGGCCATGCTCAGGGACCATATGGGATGCCGGGATCGATCCTGGTCGGTTGTGAGCACGGCAAATGCCCTCCCTGCTCTATCACTTCACTCACTTAGTTAATCTGAGTCTAACCAACCAACTGAGCCTCCTTAACAGACCCTCTTTTCAAACCAGGAATGTAACTCTAAGTGGATTATTACATACATTATTATGCACCAGGTTGTGAGTTTTTTCCTTTGACAACGCATGTCCCCACTGAGCACTGCTGGCTGCATCCTTGGTACTTCTCAGCATCATGAGCATGGCCCTGGTTATGTGGACCGCCTCTTCCTAATACTGCTGAATTCTGCACTGCGGTGCTGGAGCCTGATCAGACCTGTATGATAAGGCAGAGGAGCGTCAATGAGGATGCCCTGTCCTCCCTGCTCCAGCACCGCTGAAAGTGGCCATATTCCCAAAGATCAGCAAGCTGGCGTGCCTGCTCTGCGCGCAAGAGACCGGGGTCCTCTTCCCAGAACCACACAGTCTCCCCAGTCTCCCCAGTGGCTTGATGAGCCCTGAGCACAGAACTAGGAGTTGCTCCTGAGCACCGCCAGGTATGGCCCCGAATTTGAAACTAAAATAAAAAGAAAGATGGGCTGAGTGACAATACAACAGGTGGGTGCCTGCCGTGCACTCGCCCACCTGGGCTGCATCCCATATGATCCCCTGAGCCCTGCCAAAAGTGATCCCTGATCAGAGTCCATTAGTCAGCCCTGAACACTTCCAGACGTGGCTCCCATCCCAGAAAAAGACAAAAAAAGAGACCTCGGTCTCAAAAGCAAAATCAGGTGATTCTCAGCGGTTAGATTAATGCTTAGTAACTAGCCACTGATCCGCTCTTGTGCCTGGGTCCTGCCGGAGATGTGGCGTCTCTGGGATTTCTAGCTCTGTGGTGCCGTTCTGTGCCAGCGACCTGGAAATCTTAGCCCTGCTTTCTTCCCCTCAGCAACCAGCGCGTTCCACTTCCGATCACGTATACCTCAATGTGCACAGTAGCACAGAGCCCAGTGCCAAACACCTTTCTCTGGGTGCCAGGTCCCTGACCTCTGGGATGCTCGGTGCCAGACAGTCTAGGGGCTACAGGATCTCAGGAGCCTCCACCCCACTCGCTGCGCATCCTCCTCTGGGCAACAATCTTATTTTAGACAGTGGATGGTCGCTTATCAGTTCTGGCTCGCTGACGTCAGCCAGGGAGACCGCTC
>JAJIBD010012836.1:0-27100 GCA_021461705.1 Cryptotis parvus | reverse complement strand
CGGGCCTCAAAAGGAGCCTCACGGGTAAACGACACACAGTCAGACTAGTTTACCCATCTAATATACAAACTTCTTTATTTATTTGCTGGCTGTTGGGGTCACACCTGGCAATGCTCAGGGGTTACTCCTGGATCTGCACTCAGGAATTACTCCCTGGCAGTGCTCGAGGGACCATATGGAAGGCCGGGATCGAACCCAGGTCAGCCAGGTGCAAGGCAAGCGCCTCCCTCCGCTATATGCCGCCCCAGCCTCATGGCAGGGAGTCTTTGTAGTGGTGTCAAACCAGTTAGAAATCAGCCTCTACTGGAGCGGGTAGTCCAGTGGGGAGGACATTTGCCTTGCATGCGCCCACCCAGGTTCGATCCTTGGCATCACGTAGGTCTCCTGAGCGCCACTGGGAGTAATTCCTGAGTGCAGAGCCAGGAGTAACCCCTGAGCATTATCAGGTGTGACCCAACAAGCAGAAAAGAACATCAGCCTCAGTAGCTGCATTATATTTCATCGTCTCGTTAGCTGCCATTTATACTTGGCTCCCGCTTTTCCTTTACTTTCTGTAGTTGTCCCTCCTCCAAGTGGCCCATACGCCTCACCCCACGGGGCGCCGGCCATTCTCTCAGAGATCTGGCTGCTGCTGCCCCCGGTGTCAACCCACCTGCTGGCCAGCCAGAACGTGGTGAACTTCTGCTTTACGCAGGAAGTGAGGGTGTCTCTGCCTTTCTTTGGGACCTGTCTCAGTCACGCAGCGGTTCCCCCTCTGCAGCAGGCAGGGTCTGTAGTCTGTGGATAGACTATAGATCTCTGCCACCTCACCCTAGACCTGAGAAAATGGGGCCCCTTTAATTCTTTGGGGAAAATGTATATTGTGTTACATTTCAGACCTGTGAATCTAGGGAAAAACAATACCACAAATTCCCCTGTATTTGTCACCTTCTATCAACAGCCAGTCTTGTTTTAGTTTTTTTGTTTTGGAGCTACCCCCAATGATGCTCAGAGGTTACTCCTGGTGGTGCTCAGGTATGGGACCATATGGGATGCCTGGGGTGGAACCTGGGTCAGCTGTGTGCAAGGCCTTCCTCTCCAGCCAATCTTGTTTTTTGTTTTTGGTTTTTTGGGTCACACCCGGCAATGCTTAGGGTTTGTCCTGGCTCTGCTCTCAGGAATTACTCCTGGCGATGCTCGGGGACCATATGGGATGCTGGGGATCGAACCCAGGCCAGCATGGGCCAGCCGTGCGTGCAAGGCAAACGTCCTACCCGCTGGGCTATCGCTCCGGCCCCCAGCCAATCTTGTTTTATCTGTACCATTATCCACTCTCAAATTCTTCATCTTTGTGAATTATTTAGAAGAAAATCTCCTTTGAAGCACTATATCATATGAAAATCCATGTAACTAGAAGATAATGCTTGAAGGAACCATAGTGTAGTATAAGTGATGGCATTTGCAAAGCTGTAGTGGACCTGGGGAGATAGCCCAGGGCTCAGAAGCTCATGGGCCAGACCCCAGTGTAAGTCCAGGTGCCGCGCGGCACACTGTAGCCTGCATCACGCAGCCGGGGCCAGGTGTTTTCCCCGGAGACGCCATGCACCAGCAGTTATGGCCCTGGTGGTCCCTGGGGGTCCTTGCCACCACAGCGCCTGTGCAGCCCCATGTCCTCCGGTCCTTGCACTGAGCTGCCTGACTCGGTGGCCGAAGATCCACCTGGAGCTCAGCTTGGGAGGGGAAGGAAAGTTGCGTTGGCCTAATGTACTTTAATAGACCCTCTATGTGCAAATGATCCTGATTCTTCCCCCTTTTTAATTGAAACACCATGATTTACAAAGTAAAAAGGTTTTCATAATACTGTTGATAGATTCATACTTCAACACCACTCCCACCACCAGTGTGTTCCCACCACCAAAGACCCTCATTTCCCGCCCACCCCAATCCCCATGCCTGCTCCCTCAGCTGGCAATGATTGTATTGACCATTAAAGCACATACATGGCACTGTTACTGATGAATCCATTTTCTTCCCTGTTGTTGGTTATGGAAGAATCTGGCCAAATTCTGTTCTTGAATTTACTGTCTGAGTTTCTAGAACGTGGTTGGTTCCACTAATTTGATGTACCGTGCAGCTGCAAGCGCCGCGACTAGGGAGAGCTGGATGGCAGCTCTCCCCTGTGTGTCTGAGTCTCTGCATGATGACCGACGCCCAGAGGCAGTTCATGGATGGGTCCGCCAGGCCTCGCAGACAGGACAGAGGCGGGAAGGTGGACCCCAACTCCATCTCCATGAACGCCTGGTGATTTTCACCACCAAGAACTACCTACCTGGGCTTGAAATTGGCTGTTCGGCTGTGATCCTGATTTTTATATCGGCATTTGACAGTGTTTCTTTGGGGCCACACCTGGTGGTTGTTGGGGTCTGCTCCCGCTCAGTGTCAAGGTCACTCCTGGCTGTGCTCTGGAGACACTGTGGTGCTGGGGGGTCATGCACCACATGGTGCATGCAAAGCGTGTGCCAGCCTGAGCTGTCTCTCTAGGCTAGAAGAGAGACAGGTGTATTGTACACCTGTCTAATGTACACCTGTCTCTTTAATGGTTAATACAGTCAGTGCCAGCTGATGGAGCAGGCATGGGGATTGGGGTGGGTGGGACATGAGGGTCTTTGGTGGTGGGAACACCACCTCCTCTGAAGTTTGTGTTCCAGCCTCCACCTTGGCACAGCCACTGGCCCCTTAGTCTAAGTGTGTTTTGCCAGTTTGGCAACTAAATCATTGTTTCCATTTCAGTTTTTGTTTCAGCTTCCATGTTGGTGAAATTGTTTATCTTTTCTTTTGTGGCCTGCTTACCTAAATCTTTTTACCCATGCTTTCTATTGACTGTTGGTCTTACTGTTTTGTAAGAGTGTTTTATGGATTAGAGATATGCATCCTTCATTGACATGTGCTAAAAATGTTAGGTTGAGGGGTCCGAGTGATAGTCCAGCAGGTAGGGTGTTTGCCTTGCACGCGGCCGACCTAGGTTCAATCCCCGGCATCCCATAGGGTCCCCTGAGCACCGCCAGGAGTAACTGCTGGGTGCAGAGTCAGGAGTAATGCCTGAGTATCACCATGTGACCCCAGAGAGAGAGAGAGAGAGAGAGAGAGAGAGAGAGAGAGAGAGAGAGAGAGAGAGAGAGAGAGAGAGAGAGAATGTTAGGTTGAACCCTGTTTACTCCAAATCAATTTTGATTTTTTTTGTTTGTTTGAGGTTTTGGTGGTGCTAAGGATCAAACCCAGAGCTCCACAGGGACCAAACTGAGTATTCTGCCTCTGAGCTATATCCTAACTCTTCAACCTCCTCAAATGGGAATTTTATTTTTATTTTTTATTAAATGTTTTATTATACTTCTGTGAGATATACAATTACAACATTGTTCATGTTTGGGGGTTTCGGTCACATAGTGTTCCAGCACCCGCCTCCACCAGTGCCCATTTCCCACCACCAATGTCCCCAATTCCCTCCCCCCCCCATAGCCTGCCTAAATGGCAGGTTCTTTCTCTCTTTTCTCTCTCCCTCTCTCTTTTCCTTCTCTTACACATTGTGGGTTGCACTACATTTACTTAGAGGCCATCATGTGCATTTTTTGGCCTGTATTTAATGCTCAGTTCTATGTTGGTATTAACCCTTTCGACATTTATTCACACATGTTCCCTTCTCTGTATTACCTAACCTCTGACTCCCTCACGTTTGTGGTAATTTTCACTTTTGGTAAGACATCCTGATCCACGTTCCACCTTACACTGGATTTTGATGTCATAATATATATATATATATATATATATGTATATATATATATGTGTATATATATATGTATGTATATATACATATACATATTATGAAGGAAAGAGAAAGAGAGAGATAAGAGAGAAGGGAAAGAAGGAAAGAGAGAGATATAGAATGACTGAATTTATTTTGCATAACATAAATATATATCTATATCTCTCTCTTTCCTTCTGACTAATTTCACTCAACATGATCCTTTCCATGTCCATCCATTTATAGGCAAATTTCATAACTTCATTTTTCCTAACAGCTGCATAGTATTCCATTGTGTAGATGTACCACAGTTTCCTTATCTAGTCATCAGTTCTCGGGCATACTGGTTGTTTCCAGGTTCTGGCTATTGTGAATAGTGCTGCTATGAAAATAAAAGTGCGGATTGTGTTTCCGCTGTGTGCTTTTGGCTTCCCAGGGTATATTCCCAGGAGCGGTATGGCTGTGTTAAATGGAAGCTCAATTTCTAGTCTTTGGAGGAATGTCCATATTGTTTTCCAGAAAGGTTTTACAAGTCGACATTCCCACCAACAATGTATGAGAGTCTCCTTTTCCCCACATCCACGCCAGCACTTGTTGCTTTTACCCTTTTGGATATGGGCCAGTCTCTGTGGTGTGAGGTGATATCTCATTGTTGTTTTGATTTGCATCTCTCTGATGATTAGTGATGATGAGCATTTTTTCATATGCCTTTTTGGCCATTCGAATTTCTTCCTTGTCAAAGTTTCTGTTCATCTCTTCTCCCCATTTTTTAATGGGGTTGGCTGTTTTCTTCTTATATAGCTGTACCAGTGCCTGATATATCCTGGATATTAACCCCTTATCAGATGGGTATTGGGTGAATATTCTTTCCCATTCTGTGGACTGTCTTTCTATCTTGGTCACTGTTTCTTTCGAGGTGCAGAAGCTTTTTTAGTTTCATGTAGTCCCATATGTTTATCTTTTCTTGTAGTTGCTTTGTTAATGGTGTTTCACCTTGGAGATGTCTTTAGCTTCAATGTCGTGGAGGGTTTTTCCTATATTTTCTTCAACGTACTTTATGGATTCAAGTCTGATATTGAGATCTTTAATCCATTTTGATCTCATTTTTGTGACACAGGTCCAAATTCATTTTTTTACATGTCGCTGCCCAGTTTTCCAGCACCACTTGTTGAAGAGGCTTTCCCTTACTCCAGTTTGGACTCTTTGCCCCTTTATCAAAGATTTTCAAATGGGAATTTTATATTATTTATTTTTGTTTGGGGAACCACACCCAGTGTCACTCCTGGCTCTGTGCTCAAGGATCACTCCTGGTGGGGCTCAGGAGATCAGTCTGGTGCCAGGGACCAAACCCAGGTCAGCCACATGCAAGGCAAGTCCCGCATACTATACTATCTCTCCAGCACCCAAATAAGAATTTTATGGGTTTTTTGTTTTAGTGGGGGAAGGGCAAGCAACATCCAGCAGTGGTCAGTGCTTACTCGTGGCTTTGCACTCAGGGATCACCTGGTGATCTTAGGAGACATAAGGGATTCTGGGGATCAAACCCCGTGTGCCACATGCAAGGCAGCTGCCCTACCTGCTGCACTACCATTCTGGTCCCTGGAATTTTACATGACTTAACCTATAATTTTTCTCCCAGGCCAACACTTGTCTTTTTTTCTTTTCTTTTTCTTTTCTTTTTGGGTCACACCCGGCAATGCTCAGGGGTTTCTCCTGGCTCTGCACTCAGGAATTATTCCTGGTGGTGCTCAGGGGACCATATGGGATGCCAGGAATCGAACCTGGGCCAGCATGGGCTGGCCGCAAGGCAACCGCTCCCACCCGCTGGGCTTCATTCCGACCCCAACACTTGTCTTTTTTATTTTATATATTTTTTCAAATTTATATGTTAAAGTATCAATTATCTTCCCGTTGTTCATCAGTTTGCTTGAGCGGGCACCAGTAACATCTCCATCCATCCCTGTCACATGCTCATGTAACCCCAAGAGTATCTGCTCACTCCAGGAACCCGAAGAGCCTCAAACCATTTGTTCAGGTCATGGGAATGAGGTCTATAATTGTTACTGTTTTGGCATATCGAATATGCCATGGGTAGCTTGCCAGGCTCTGCCATGCGGGCGGGATATTCTCGAGAGCAGGTAGGCTCTTCTTGCATTTACCATCTGATTTTCTGGAACATGGTTGGTTTCTACTAATTTGATGTACGGTGTGCCTGCTTCACAGCCGCGCGCAATGGGGAGAGCCAGTAGCAGCTCTGCCCTATGTATCTGTGTCTCTGGTTCACAACCTGGTAGCAGTTCATGGGCAGGTCCACCAGGCCTCCCAGAAGGGACAGAGGGTGGGGAAAGGGACCCCAGCTCCATCTCGACAGAAGCCTGGTGACCTTAGCCACCAAGACCTGCATACCGGGCTTGAAATCGACTTCTCTTGATAGGGTGGAACTCTGACGAACCTGGCTTGAGATGAGCTTCTCTCTTGGGTGGAGCTGTAACAAGCTGTGGAGTCCGACATTGTGCGTGGGAGGGTGGGGGGTTCCTCTGGCTTCTTCCAAGGCTTCGGGGTGGCTGGCCAGGGCCAGAACTCACCCTCCCTCCTGGATGCCTCATGATCAGCCGAGCACAGGAGAACCAGTAGCTCTGCCCCCGTGTATCTGTGTCTCTGGTTCACGGGATTTATAGAAATATATTTTCTGTATTTACTTCTGTGTCTCCTTGTGTGGAACGTACTGATTTTTTTTTTAATGTAATCAAATCTGCCATTTCAATAGGTATTGACGAACTCCTCTGGGCTGGGTGATAGAGCGATTAAGACAGCAAGGTGGGTGCTGCAGAGAGATCCGAAGGGGAGACAGTTGCAGCAGAGGCCCTGTTGGAGCCACAGCACTGCGTATGGTCGCCCAGGACTGCCAGGGATGGCCCCCTGTGCGCTGGCCGTGGTCCCGACTGCAAGGCTGCTCTGCCCTGGGGCAGGTCTCCACCTACTGGGGAACCGGGAAGGCTGTGCGCCTGAGGGATGTGCCTCCCCCTCCTTTGGTTAGGTATTTTGCTCAGGATATCCGTCCTTCCTTTCCTGCTCAAATATTACACAAATACCCTCCTGTGTTTTCTTCTAAAGCTTTTATGGTTTTGTTTTTGCCCTACCGTGAAAATTCCATTAGTAATCGCTTTTCCTGTGGGGTGGGAGTTGGTATTTAAAGCTGCAGTTGCAGTGATGATTGTTTCAACGCCACATATAAACAGTACATCCTTTTTTCAAGCACATGAAATTCCTCTTCATGACTCAGTACTAGAAATTCTTTCATTTGCCTGGTTCTACCTGTTTGTTCCACATTTCTCTCTTATGAGCAAATAGCACACAGCTTGAATGTTTTTTTTTTTAAATTAGCTTTTGTAATGTTTTATTTTATGAAGAGTTTGTTCTCATTCATTTTACTCTTTAAAAAATTGTTTTGGGGCTGGAGCGATATAGTACAGCAGGTAGTGTGTTTGTTTGCCTTGCACTTGGCTGACCTGGGTTCGATCCCCATCATCCCGTATGGTCCCCGCGCTCTGGCAGGAGTAATTCCTGAGCATGGTGGGGTGTGACCCAAAAAGCAAAAAAAAAATTGTTTTGGTTCTTTTCCCAAATGGATTTTAGATTCAGCTTGCCAAATTCATATTTGTTCTTGAAGTTGAAGTAAGTTAATGAACCAGAAACTTTTCTTGTAGCACTTTTGGTGAAATGTAATTAATACGTCATACAATTCACTCATTTAAAATGTAAAATTTGAGCTGGGGAGCTAGTCCCAATGGTAGTACTCGTGCCCTGCATGCGTGAGACCTAAATTTGATCTCAGCACTATACGACCCCATACCTGCTCGCTTCACAAACAAGTGATCATACCATGCAGTTTTTGGTTTGTTTTGGGTCACTCTTGGTGGTGCTCAGGGCCTACTCCTGGCTCAGTACTCAGGAATCACTCCTGGCAGGACTTGGGGGCCTCATGGGGTACCAGGATTGAACCCAGGTCTGCAACTTGGCAAGGCGAGTGCCCTCCCCACTGTACTTTCTCTCCAGCCATAGAGCAATGATTTTTATCATGTAGAGTAATTATCACAGTCACTCCAGAAATGCTCTTCCCTTAGCTTCCGCCCCTGTCCTCCTCCACCCCAGCACTAGGCAACCACTAGTCCGCTTTCTGTCATAATGGGGTTACCTTTTCTGAAAATCTCATCTAAAGGGAATTGTACAATGCGTGCCCTTTGTGTGTGCCATCTTTCCCTTTGGCCTTCTTAATTTTTTCTTTTGTGATTCGTCTGTGATTTTTAACTCAGCAGTGGCTTGGGGGTGTACATGACTGCCTGGGCTTCTGGAAGTACAGGGAAGTGGAGGGAGGTAGCCCACCCGACTCCAAGAGAGCCTGGTCGCAGGGACCCATGTACCTGGATTTTCAGCAGGTGATTTTTTGGTAAGGCTCGATCCTGGAGGCATGGCGGTGACTTTGAGTGTGGTGCAAGCCAGGGCTCCGTTTGTGGGCTCTGGACTGACCAGTCCCCCTGCTCCCAGGCTTCCTGTATTTCAGCCTTGAGCGGTGTCAAAAAAAATTTCTTTTTTTGCACACACAGCGGAAACACCATCCACACTTTTACTTTCATAGCAGAACTATTCACAATAGCCAGAACCTGGAAACAACCAGTATGCCCGAGCACTGATGACTGGATAAAGAAGCTGTGGTACATCTACACAATGGAATACTATGCAGCTGTTAGGAAAAATGAAGTTATTAAATTTGCCTATAAATGGATGGACATGGAAAGGATCATGTTGAGTGAAATTAGTCAGAAGGAAAGAGAGAGATAGAGAATTACTGCATTTATTTGCATGACATAAATATATATATAAATATTATGATACCAAAATCTAGTGTCAGGCGAAATGTGGATCAGGAGGTTTTACCAAAAGTGGAAATTACCGCAAACATGTGGGAGTCAGAGGTTAGGTAATACAGAGAAGGGAACATGTGAGAATAAATGTCGAAAGGGCTAATATCAACCTAGAACTGGGCATTAAATACAGGCCAAAAAATGCACATGATGGCCTCTAAGTGTATGTAGTGCAACCCACAATGTGTAAGAGAAGGAAAAGAGAGAGAAGGAGAGAGAAAAGAGATAAAGAACGTGCCATTTAGGCAGGCTTGGGAGGGGGAGGGAATTGGGGACATTGGTGGTGGGAAATGGGCACTGGTGGAGGGCGGGGTGCTGGAACACTATGTGACTGAAACCTCCAAACATGAACAACGTTGTAATTGTATATCTCACGGTAGTATAATAAAATATTAATTTAAAAAAATTCTTTCTGTGCCTAGCTGATCTAATGTGAGATTTATTTATGAGTCTGGAGGAAGGCTGGTAGAAGATCTTACATGGTGTTGGAGTCTCATCTGTGATTTAGCACGCAGTCAGTACGGCATGCTTTTTCATGCTCAGATATCCTGTGCTGTACAGAGACCACATTTTACTTATCCATCAGTTGGTGGAAGATTTTAAGTTTTAAAGATATTGAGCATACAGACTTGCCCGGCCTTGATGTCCTTCAACACACGTACCATGTTGTCGGTGGCCCTCGGGCATGATTCTCCTTTCTGGGAAGCTGTGCTGCTGTCCTGCCTTTCTCTGCCAAGGCAGCTGCGCGTAAGGCGGGCCATGCCTCTCTCTATATATTGTTTTAATTTTATTTTTCTTTTTTGCTTTTTGGGTCACACCCGGCAATTCCTGAGTGCAGACTCAGGAATTACTCCTGGCGGTGCTCAGGGGACCATATGGGATGCCGGGATCAAACCCGAAGTTGGCCACGCAAGGCAAACGCCCTACCCGCTGTGCTATTGCTCCAGCCCAATTTTAATGTTTTTTTTGGTACCTTTTTCTCTCTCCTTTTTTTTTTAAATTAAATTTTATTATATCACCATGAGATGTACAATTACAAAGCTGTTCATGATTGGGTTTCAGTGGAATATACAGTGTTCCAGCACCCATCCCTCCACCAGTGCCCGTTTCCCACCACCAATGTCCCCAATTCCCCAGTCCCCTCCTCCCCCCAGGGTTGTGCCCTCTCTGACGTGACTCTGTTTCCTCCAAGAGGCCCTACATAACCTTAACCCACTGAGCAGGCCTGGCAGTTGTCCTCCCTGGCCTGGGTGGCTGTCGTAGGACAGCCGGCCTCGCCAGCACCCCCCTCCTCCCTGCCGTCCCATCTCTCTGAACGACGCTCGAGGGTCTGCCCCAGTAGAGCTGGGGTGTGCCGGCCACAAGGGTGCTCTCTGGCCCCTCTCCAGCTCTTCAGTCTGCTCCCTGCTGCCTCTCAACAGGACAAATTAGTGTCTGAGCTGGCTTCCTGCTTTGTGTCCTGCCTATTGTAAGAGGATCTGCCTAGTTATAAACAGATCCAAGAGAAGTTTCTGTCGCTAGACTGGCTCTGTCTGCCAAAAACAGCTGTTCATGTAGAAGATCTTCAGATCCAGAGCGATAGCACAGTGGGAGGGCGTTTGCCTTGCCTGTGGCCGACCCGGGTTCGATCCCGGCATCCCATATGGTCCTCGAGCACTGCCAGGACTAAGTCCTGAGTGTACTGCCAGGAGTAGCCCCCTGAGTGTTGCCGAGTGTGACTGCCCCCGAAGCCCCCCAAAAAGGAAGAAGTAGATCTTCAGTGGCTAAACCAGCTGTGTCTGTGTCCAGAGTAGATAGTATAGGGAGATAGAGATATCTCCTAGGGAGATAGAGTCTCTAGACTTTGGTCCCGAGTGGACGATCCTGCTAGACTCTCATCTGACCTTTCAAGCTCGAGGGTATAGTTGTGTCCCTGAGCATACTCTGGTCTATTGAATCGCTGGTGTGGTCCCCATCAAAGTGACCATTGCGCAGCAGCCAGTGAAGGCGTGCAGATGAGGAAGTGTGTGGGCTGAGGCTTGTCACGTGGCTTGTTTTTAGGTGAGTGGGGCCTGCTGGTTCCTTCCACTACCAAGCAAGCTCTGGGAGCCAAGTAGCCCTCCCTCTCCTGTGGTAGGATTTTGGTATGGTATGGTAGGTATTTCCTATGGTATGGTAGGATTTTCGTTTCAGCTTTACCAAGAAGCTTGATGGTGTTGGAAATCACACAAGGGACGCCTGTCTTTCTCTCTGCTGGGGGGTCACACCCAGTGGTACTTAGGGCTTCCTCCTGGGTCTGCTCTCAGGGATCACTCCCTGGCAGGTTCAGGGACTTTAGTGTGGTGTTGGGGATTGAATTTGGGGTGGCTGCATGCAAGGCAAGCACCCGACTTGCTCTACTGTCTCTCCGGCCCACAGTTTATCTCTTTTTATTCTTGAAAAGTCGTTATTTATTTTTGGTATCTGGACCACACCTGGCTGTGTTCAGGGCTTACTCCTGGATCTGTGCTCAGGAGTTACCACTGGCGGGGGCTCAGTGGGGCTCAGAGGGGACCATATGGGATGCTGAAGATTGAACCCAGGTCATCCATGTACAAGGCAGATGCCATACCTGTTGTACTCTCTCTCTCTCTCTCTCTCTCTCTCTCTCTCTCTCTCTCTCTCTCTCTCTCTCTCTCTCTTTTTCTTTCTTTAATTTTCTCTTTTTTAGGGATCCCCTCCTGTCAATGCTCAGGGGTTACTCCTAGTGCTGTGCCCAGGAATCACTCCTGGTCCGGGGGACCATGTGGGATGCTGGGTATTGAACCAATGTGGGCTATAGGCAAGGCAAGTGCCTACCTGCTGTACGATGACCCCAGGTACTCAGTTTCAGATTTTGTTTCTGGGTTTTTGTCCTCTCCCTTTTGATCCCTCCACCTTTCTTGCTCCTGTCACTGTCATTGTCGTGACCACTCTGCACATCTGGTGCTCACACATCTTAAGGGGTAGCACGTCAGCTCTCCGTGCTGGGGCTCCCCTGTCGCCAGTTGTGCTTGCCGGGGTTCTGCTCGGCCCACATACTTGCTCGCCAGGGCTCATACCTCCTGCCTGTGGCGCTCCCACATCTGTCTGGTTGTGGTATTCCCACTGGGGGTAGAGGAAGTCCTTTTTGTCATGCCGTACACAGTTGACTGCGGTGTGGCTGGCAGTATCAGGGGTCACAGACAGCGCAGCCCCCAGGCTCAGCGAGCAGAGCAGGATGGGCAGAGCAGCGCATGTGCGGCACTGGGCACTTGAACTCCACACCGCACACCTGACGGCAGGTGCTCTGAGCCACTGTGCTGTTCCTCTGGGTCCCCGGAAGGGAAGCCTCTGGCTTAACCTGTCTGATCCCTGTGGAACATTTCCACGTGGATGATTAGTTAGAATTAAGTTGGCTGCATGTCACAGAACTCAGAGTACTTGGGGCCGGAGCGATAGTACAGCAGGGAGGGCCTTTGCCTTGCACGCCTACTCAGGTTCCATCCCCAGCATCCCTTATGGTCCTCCAAGCTCCACCAGGAGTGATTCCTGAGTGCAGAGCCAGGTGTAACCCCTGAGCATCGTTGGTGCAACACCCCCAAAAAAAAACAAACAAACAAACAAACAAAAGTGCCTGAAGCAGACAGGTGAAATGGACACTTCTCTCATATTGGAAGCCAAGAGGTAGGGCAGAGCCATAGCACAGCACTTAGGGGATTTGTCTTGCTCACGGCGGACCCCAATTTGATTCCGAGAGCCCTTAGGTCTGCTTCAGACGTGTCCGGTCCATTCTCAGCTGGGATTTCCTTCAGGATTGCCTCCTGTGCTCTGTCCGGGCGGGGAGAAGAAGGCACACCTCTTCCTGCCGACGAAGCCTTCCACGACCGCGAGACTCCATGCTTAAGTTTGAATCTCCTTTGTCTGAACTTAGTCTCTTACCATCCCTGTCTGCAAGTGAGGCCGGGAGGGGCAGCTGTACCCAGGTGGCCCGTACCCTTGGACACTGTCACCCAGAGGAAGGCGAGGCGAGGCTTGTGGATGACTGGCCGTCTTGTCTCCTCAGACTTCAGTGCTGGACGGGCTGTTCTCCCACCTGCGGCCACTGTCTTCGCTGATCAGCGTTGGCTCTCGCTTTAAGTCAGGGAGGCTCAAAATTGTTCCTGTTACTTTTGTCTTTCTCTTCTGTATCCAGCCAGCTCCCCAGTGCTCCTGTGATTTTGGGAGCACTCCTGGTGATGCTCAGGGATCACTCCTGGCAGGCCTGGAGCACCACATGGGTGCTGGGACAAGAACCCGAGTCGGCTGCATTGAAGGCAGGTGCCTTACCCTTGCCCCAGTCCCTGCTGCTGGGGTTTTCTGGAGTCTGCACCCGGCTCCATTCTGCTCACGCCCTTGGTCAGCCCCTGTATTGCTGAGGTGATTGGGCATGTCATCCTCCTCTGGTTTCGGCCCCCGTTCAGTCAGACCTGCCCACGAGGCTTCTGCTTGCTTGCTTGCTTTTTATGTATTTATTTATGATTCATTTATTTTGCCAGCAGCGCTCAGGGGTTTCTCCTGGCTCTGCACTCAGGAATTACTCCTGGCGGTGCTCAGGGACCATATGGGATGCCGGGATCGAACCCGGGTAGGCTGTGTGCAAGGCAAACACCCTCCCCCAGTGTGCTATGCTCCGGCCTGGGCCCCCTCATCTAACGGGCACCGGTAGCATCCTGTCCAAGTGAGCTGTAAGATCCTAAGAGCTTTGTGCTCCCTGTCTTATCGCTTAAACTCAACAATGCAAAATTGGCATTTTATTTTTCCTTTGTTTGTTTATTTGGGTTCTGGCGCCACACCCAGCAATGCTTAGGGGTATCCTGGCTCTGCACTCAGAAATTATTTCTGATAATGCTTGGGGACTATATCGGATTCTGGGTATTGAACCTAGGTCAGCCACTTGCAAGGCAAATGCCCCCCTCCGCTGTACTATTGTCCTGCCCCCCAAATTGGCACCATCTCTCTTTCCCTCTTTCCTTTTTCTTCTGTGTCCCTTTGTTTTATTTTGGCCTTGGGAACATACGACCATTCACGACTGTGCTTGAAACTAGCAGTGTCGGGGGCTACCAGGATCACATCCAGGCATGCTGGGGATCAAACCCAGGGCCTCAAGCATGCCAGACTCTCGCACGCCCACTCAGCCGTGTCTGCAGCCCCTCTAAGTCTACCCCAGGGCCTCCCCCTACCCTTTACCCTCCCGGAGTACTTCACATCAGTTGTCTCTCTCTCTTTTTTTTTTTTTGCTTTTTGGGTCACACCCGGCAATGCTCAGGGGTTTCTTCTGGCTTTGCACTCGGGGGACCATATGGGGATGCCGGGATGGAACCCAGGCCGGCACCCGGCCGCGTGCAAGGCAAATGCCCTACCCGCTGGACTATCGCCTGGCCCCCACATCAGTTGTCTCTTATCTCCTCCCCTCTGCCACCAGACTTGGCTACTGAGATATGGTATTATTATATAGCTTTATTGTACTATTCGAAATAGACTCTCTACACATGCCCAGATGAATGAGAAAATGAGTTTCCTAACTGCCAAGATTTACAGATGTCTGTGTGGCTTTTCAGGAGTTGGCCACTGGGGGGCAGCGAAGGACAGTTTCCTGATACTGGAGCGAGGTGGCAGTCTCTGTGAGGGCAGAATTGGCATCTCCTTACTCAGCGTGTCACCAAGCACTGCACCAGCCCAGGTGCCCTGTGGCACCCGGCGTGAGCACTGCGCCCCGGGGCACCTTGGGGCGGCCCTTCACAGCACATTCAGATAAATGAGTAAAGCGCAGGCTGTACAGTGAAGAGCCGGTGTGGATTTTCGAGGAGTGCAGCACGTGCATGCAGTAAACCCCTCCGTGACTCCCCACCGAGACAGGGAACATGTCCAGCCGTGCCGCCGGCCCCTGGCATCCCGTGGGGTCCCTCGCCCCCCTCTCGCCTCTTGCGTCAAGGACAGTGTTGTTCTCTTTGAGGAAATCGGAGAGCGGAGTTGGTGCAGAATTTGCTCTAGCTTGTCCTGTCCTCGCGGCCTCTCCGTGCCCTGTCTTTCCCCAGAGCCGAGTCGCCTCACCTGGCGCGCAGTGGTGGCATCTCCAAGGGCTTCCCAGCAGCGGCGTCTCTGGACCCTCTCCCCCCCCCCAGCCCCGCCGAGCACTGAGCTGTCTGCTCGCAGCTGCGTGATGGCCTTTGCGCGGCGTGGAGGAGCCCCCGAGCTGGAGCTCCTGTCCGTGTGGAGCCACGCTGCCACCCGAGGCTCGGCACTGCGGGCGGTGAGTGCCAGCGTGCTCTCCAGCAGGGGACCAACCAGAGGCTCGCGCGGCTTGGTATCCCTCTCATCTGACCCAGGAGTGAGGGGCGGCTGTAGCAGAGGAGGGACTGAGGTCCTATTGGAGCTCGCTGGGGAGCCGGTGGGGAGCCGGTGGGCGGCTGACATGGCAGCCCCAGAGCCCCCCAGACCGCCTTTTACACCCCCCAGCATCGTGGAGATTTGCTGCCTTTCTCTGCCTGAGGTTGTTTGTTTGTTTGTTTGTGTGCTTAGGGAGGCCACACCAGGCGTTGCTCGGGGCTTACGCTGGCGCTGTGCTCGGGAACCATATGTGGTGCTGGGGATAGAACTGGGGTCACCAAAAGAAGTAGGGAGGGCAGAGAGATAGTACAGCAGGCACTTGCCCAGGTTCAATCCCAGCATCCTGCTTGGTCCCACAGGCCTACCAGGAGAGATTGCTGAGTGCAGAGCCAGGAGTAACCCTGCACGCTGCTGGTGTGCCCCACTAAACACCCTGGGGTCTGCTGCATGCAGGACCCTGTGCCGCTGTGCCTCTGACTGGGGCAGACCCCGGGGCTAGGGGTTGCTGCTCCTGCTTTGCCCTGCCGTGACTGTGCGTAGAGCTGAGCTAATGTAGTCTCAGGTTCTCAGCAGCACCCAGAGACTGAGCCACTCGTGTTTGCTCTATGAGCATGATCTAGGCCCCGAGGAAATAGAGACACAGATGGTCCAAGGCTGTGAAAATTAATTTCAGCCGGGGCATCTTGGCACATGTACGCCAGCCTGGCTCATCATTCCAAGTTAATATTTGCCTTCCCCTGATTGGCAGGGCCCCACCAGCTGCTTCTCTGCGTCTGGGAGAGCCCAACTGGTAGAGGCTATGGAAGGCCCCGACTTCAGTTCCTGGCATCACGTTCCAGTCTCCAAACGCCCCAAACGCTTTACTGGATGAACTCTTTTCAGGTCCAATCTTGTGGGGTTCTTTATTTTATTTTTATTATTATTATTGTTCTTTTTTTTTTTTTTGTTTGTTTTGTTTTTTTTTTGTGTTTTGCTTTTTTGGGTCACACCTGCAATGCTCAGGGGTTACTCCTGGCTCTGCACTCAGGAATTACTCCTGGCGGTGCTCAGGGGACCATATGGAGTGCCGGAGGGTCAAACCCAGGTTGGCCACGTGAAAGGCCCCATTGGGGATTCTTTAAATACGTGGCCAAAAACACACTTAATTTTCTCATTCATTTTCTTTTTTGGTGATAGAAAATGTAAAAGTCTTCTTCCGCGTTTAGTTTGTATAAAGCAGGAATCGGGTAAACCAGCGGTGCTGGGAAGCAGAGATGGTGTTGCTCGAACCCTCTCTAGCTCCCCGTCAGGCGAAGCATCCTGACTCCACAGACCACTGGGCCTAGGGGAGACCCTTTGGTTATAGGGAATGCCCAGAGCAGGGACCAACCAGTGATCCGCACTGCCTAAAGCAACCAGCGCTCCCCCCAGTCTGCCAAGGTGGTTCTGGTGCCCATGTGGGGCTGAGTTCAGGCGCTGTCTCTGAGAAATAAAGAGCTGAGAGCAGCCGCCACCCGGGCACATCTTACCAGTGTGTTCTTGTGTTCCAGTGGGGACAGCTTTATAAAGAGCTTTTGTTTTGTTTTGTTTTGTTTTGTCTTATTATTTTATTACACCACCTTGAGATATACAATTGCAAGATGCTCATGTTTGAGTTTTGGTTCTACAGTGTTCCAACACCCATCCCTCCGCCCGTGCCCATCTCCCATCACCAATGTCCCCACCTCCCTCCCCCTTCCCCAGCCCACCTCCATGGCGAGTTCTGTATCTCCTTTCTCTCTCTCTCTCCCTCTCGCTTCCCTTTCCTGCACGTCGTGGAATGTAGTATATTCTAGGACATGATTGGTTCCACTAGTTTGATGGACCTCATGGTCAGCTGAGCTAGGGGAGAGCTGGGTGCCAAGAGAGCTTTTGGTTTCTTCATTCCGACGCTGAGCGTCTCAGGCAGCCTCTTAGACTTTTGCCTCGGACAGTCCTGACTCTGCCTCGTGCTTCGGGCCCCGCTCCAGCTTCCTCTTGCAGCTGCGACCAGATGCTGGGTTTACTCGGGTGGGCTGAGTGACCGGCTCCCTCTGCTGCGCCCCGCCCTGCCCCCTCAGCTGCCCGGGTCCGAGCGTCACTCTCCTGCCCCGCCCGGGACTCTCCTGTGTCTGTGAAAGCAAATGACAGAATGTGGCAAACTGGAGGCCCCCGAAGGGGGTGCGGCGGTGTGTCTGCTGGTCCCCGCTGCCCTCCGAGGGACGCTTCATGAAGGACAAGAGGGGGCCAGGGAGAGCTCAGAGGACTGACCGGCCTCACACGCAGCAGCCGGCTTTGGTCCCTGAGTAGTGCCAGGAACAGCCCTTAAGTACTTCAAGGGTGTGACCTAGAAACCATCAATTAAAAACAACAGCAACAACAAAAAAAAAACCTATGGGGCTGGATCGATAGTAGAGTGAGGTAGGGCGTTTGCCTTGCACATGGCCGACCTGGGTTCAATCCCCAGCATCCTATGGTCCCCGAGCACTGCCAGGAGTAACCCCTGAGCGTCGCCGGGTGTGACCCTAAAAGCAGAATGAGTGAATGAATGAATGAATGAATGAATGAATGAATGAGCGAGCGAGCGAATGACTTTAAAAAAAACTGGAAGAGGGCGCCAGAGCAATAGCCCAGTGGGTAGGGCGTTTGCCTTGCACGTGGCCGGCCCATGCCGGGCCTGGGTTCGATCCCGGCATCCCATATAGTCCCCTCGAGTACCGCCAGGAGTAATTCCTGAGTGCAGAGCCAGGAGTAACCCCTGAGCATTGCCGGGTGTGACCCAAAAAGAAAAAAAAAAAGGAAGAAAAAAAACCCCCCCCCCGCCCCAAAACTGAAAAAGACCCAAAGGTGGAAATACATAAGCTCTCAATACGCACTTGTTTTCAAGGTGCATTTTCAGATTGCGTTCTGATCCAGATGAGTGCCAGTTTAAACAGGACAGGCGCGTATTTGCTCCTCACCTAACAGTGTGCTGGTGACATTCCCATAATGCTCACTGTGGGCACTGCCAGCCCTTTCCGTGCTGACTGCCTTAGCCCTGTGGTCCTGCTACTTCCATTACCACCTCGGTGTCTGCGGCTCAGGAGGCGAAGTCCTTTTCCCAGGACCACATAGCGGCGTGTGTGAGTCTGGTCCGGAGCCCGGCCTCTTGCCTGCATGCTAATGCTGCGTGACAAAAGTCGCGGTGGCCGTGCAGGCGTGGCTGCGTGCTCCCCCGTTGCTGTCAGGCCCAGGCTCTGTCTCCCGACTTCTCTGCCCTGCGTGTTTTCCATCCCAGGCACACTTCCTCTGGGCTGTCCTGGAACTGTCAGATACCCAAGCTGTGAAATACCCTTCTCAGCATCTGTGTTCTGGGTCTGCATTTAGCACGTGCCCATGCAGCGTGGCACTGGCTTTTATCTTGGGCCTTAAAGCAGACGGGTTTCACCCTCTTCTCTTTGAAAGGGGCCTCCCCAGCCCAGCTGGGCCTCTTAGTTGTAAGCTGCCCCATTTTTCTCCTGGCCGCTGGGAGTCAGCCTAGAGAAAGGGCTGCTTGGATCTGCCTGAACTTCGTGACCCAGAGCACTTCCTCTCCTGGGTTCCAGGGACTTACCCTCAGGGCTTGGACTGTGGTGGGGGCTCAGGGGCTCCTGCGTCCCTCCTGAGGGCCCAGAGAGTCAAGGCCTGGACACAGTGCTGGGACAGGGATCTGGCATTGGGATAACACACAACCTCTTAGAAATGGAGTAAGAAGCACAAAAAACCATGATTCAGGGGCCGAGGTGATAGCACAGTGGCTAGGGTGCTTGCCTTGTATCCAGCAGACCTGGGTTCGATCCCTGGCATCCCAGATGGTCCCTGGAGCCCATCAGGAGTAAGCCCTGACCACTGACTGCCAAGTGTGGCTCAGAAAACAAAACAAACAAGTAAAAAAGAAAAAGCATGATTTTGAGCTGGGTCATGTAACAAGATTAATAGTGTATATACAACCACCCGCAAAAAGTGGCTTTTTTTTTTTTTTGGTAATTTGTAGTTTTTAGGAAAACAATCACTGTATTTCTTGGAAGGGATTTTTAAATTGTGGTTTCCCAAATTCACTTATGTTGTCTGGAGTCTTGCCATAGACTCTGTTTTGTCTTATCAGATTTACTTAATTTTTTGGTAGTAAAAGTCAGACATTATCAACATAGGTCTTTTTCTTTTCTCCTAAAATAATGAGTATTTTTGCTTATTGAAGAAATTTAGAGGGGTCCGAGCGATAGTACAGCAGGGAAAACATTTGCCTTGCATGTGGCCGGCCCGGGTTCGATCTCCGGTATCCCATAGGTTTCCCGAGCACCGCCAAGAGTAATTCCTGAGTGCAGAGCCAGGGAGAAACCCCCTGAGCCTGGTGTGACTTGAAAAGTAAAAAAAAAAAGAATTTTTTTTTTTTTTTGAGTCACACCCGGCAATGCTCAGGGGTTACTCCTGGCTCTGCACTTAGGAATTACTCCTGGCGGTGCTCAGGGGACCATTTGGGATGCCGAGGATCGAATCTGGGCCAGCACAGGCTTTGGCTGCGTGCAAGGCAAACGCCCTACCCGCTGGGTTATCACTCCCGGCCCCAGAAAAGAAATTTTTTTATTTTTTTTTTTTATTTACTTATTTTTAATATTATACTACCATGAGATATACAATTACAAAGATGTTCATAATTGGGTTTCAGTCATACAGTGTTCCAGCACCTGTCCCTCCACCAGTGCCCATTTCCCACCACCAATGTCCCACCACCAATGTGCCCCTACGACCACCATAGGCCAAGGCCCACCACCCACTCCCCATTCCACATCAGCCCCCACCCCCCCCCAGTTCATTGCAGCTACAGTGATCATCACAATGTATGTATGGGCAAGATCCTGGAAAGGACCTGGCCCTAACTTGACTATTACCTAAGCGTGGCGCACGGCCAGGGTAGGAGCAGGTGCAGCTGTGCGTCTGGCAGTCTCTTCCCTGGCCGTGGGGTTGTAGCCACGCCCGCTGGGCCACTGGGGGTGGAGGGATGAGGGGAGGGGCCAGTCTCTTCTCCGGCATTCCCGATGATGCTGCCTGCGGTTCCAAGGAAGACATTTTTTAGAAGTCTAGCAAAGCTTAAGCAAAGTAATTTAATATCTGGGGGCCTAGACAGACAGTCCAATGTAGGGCGCTTGCCTTGCACGAATGAATTGGGTTTGATCACTGCCACCCCCGTTACCCCTGGAAACTGCTGGGTGTGGCTCAAAAACAAAAGCAGAAAAGAATTTTCACAGTGTCAGGGGATCAAAGCCGCCGTCTCACACAGGCAGGCTAGTGTTCAGCCACATATCCCAGCCTGGGAGGGAGACGATTCCACCTCCCAAAGGAATAATACTGCAAAACTTTTTGTTTTGTTTTTGGGTCACACCGGCAATGCTCAGGGGTTGCTCCTGGCTCTGCACTCCGGAACTTCGACTCTGAGTCTGCTGCTGCTTGCAAGGCAAACGCCCCTACCTGCTGTGCTCTCAGTCAGCCCCAATACTGCAGACTTTTATGTGTTCTTCCCCTGTGCTTATATAAATCCATCAGTACTATATACAAAGTAGCTCGAGCGTACCAGAAATAATTTTGTATCTTGTTCTTTTCCTTTAATATTACAAAGTTCTTTCCCATGTCATTTTGAATTTTAAATAAACTTGATCTAAAAAAAAGTACCTTTACCATTGTATGCCAGGCATTGCTTAGCACTTCGCATGTATTAATTGGTGACTGTATTTTGAGCTGAACTTTGAAGGTTATTCTCAAGACCACAACTTTTTCTGAAAAAGCCCTTGCTGTCGATTAAAAACACTGCTTATACAGGTTGCAATTGAGAGCTAATTCTCAGCCTGAGCCTCTGATGCTAAAGTCTGTATTTATATTCCTCCTCTTCACATAACTTCCCTGGCCCAGGAGACCAGGCTCAGTGGATACTGCACCCTTCCAAGAGTATATGATCATCTCTTCTCTGCCCTAAGGAATTTAGAGCAAACCCTTTTCTGTGGTTCACAGGTCACGGGGCTCCATCCCCCCAGCTCCACGTTCTCTGCAAGTCTTAGTAACAATTCTCTGCAGTGACAGAGCTGCATTCAGATTCAGGTTCCATTTTCTTGGATGTAAATGTTGAATGACACAATTTCAGGCGAGGGGAATGGAGGAGAAACGCTGGTGCAGAACTCACGGCCCGGACATCTCCACATGTGTCCTCTGTCCGGCACAGCAGATGGCTCGTTCCGTGGCACCCAGAGCTTTCTCACTGCGAGAGTACCTCTGTCAGGGAGAGGATGGGACCTGTCCTGTCTCCCTCCCCTGTTGGGCCTCAGACAAGACAGTCAATTCAGTCTTGTTCTTTAGTATACAGTTTCCGTGAGAAGCTAACTGGTGGTCCCCCTTTAATATATATATATATATATTTTTTTTTTTTTTTTTTGCTTTTTTGGGTCACGCCCGGCAATGCTCAGGGGTTTCTCCTGGCTCCGCGCTCAGGAATCACTCCTGGCGGTGCTCGCTGGAACCATATGGGATGCGGGGATCGAACCGGGCGGCATGGGCCGGCGTGGCAAGGCAAACGCCCTACCGCTGCTGGGCCATTGCTCCAGCCCCTATTTTTAATTTATGTATTTTGGGGGCCACATCCAGAGGTACTCAGGGCTTACTCCTGGCTCTGCACTCAGGGATCACTCCTGGCAGAGCTCAGGGCACATGTGGAGTGCCGGGGATTGAACCCGGGTTGGCGCGTGCAAGACAAGTGCCCTCCCTGCTGTGCTGTCGCTCCAGCCCCCGGAGGTCACTGTGAAAGAGTTCTCATAGCAGAGGGCTGGGACTGTGGCTCAGTGACAGCACTACGTGCATGTGTGGGGCCTTGAGTTTGGTCCCTAACACCACTACCACGTGTGCCCGTCAGCACCGTCACCATCGTGGAGCTCTCACGGCCGAAGAAGCTTGGGCATGCTGCGAAAGCAAAGCTGGGCACAGAGGCCTGATGCAGAATTTCTTTTGCTCTTCTTTTTCTTTTTTTTTTTTTTTCAAGTTTTGGGCCACACTTGGTGGTGCTCAGGGTTTACTACTGACTGTAGGGGTCACACCTGGCAGGCCTCAGGAGCCCACGTAGGATGCCAGCGATTGGACCCAGATTGGCCGCATGCGAGGCAAGCACCTACCCACTGTACTATTCCTCCAGCTCTCACTGGCTTGCTGTGCTGGGCTGAATCCAGGTCTTCGTGCCTGCAGGTTCTGAGCTGCATTCCTGCCCAGAGCCCTTTCGTCATGGTGTCCCACAAGACTGCAGTTTTGCAGGACCCCTCTCGAAAACTGACAGCTGGGTGAAATCTTCTTTTTCCTTTTTGCTTTTTGGGGTCACACCCAGCAATGCTCAGGGGTTACTCCTGGCTCTGCACTCAGGAATTACTCCTGGCAGTGCTCAGGGACTATATGGGATGCCGGAGATCGAACCGAGGTCAGCTGCCTGCAAGGCAAATGCCCTACCCGCTGTGCTATTGCTCCGGCCCCAGCTGGGTGAAATTAAATCCAGAACACTTCCCTGCAGTTGGGGCCATCTTCCTTCACCTGCCCTCCCGTCTGAGTGGCGGATTATGGCTCTGCCATGTCGGAACTTGGGGATTCTTTCTTTCAGATCAACCATGGAGACGATCTGATCCCAGCTGTCCTCACGACATAAGTGTGAGCATGCTGGACAGCTCCCGAATTTCAGAAATCAAATAATTTTTTTCCTGACCCTCTTTGGGGGCCTGGTTATAGCTCATTGCACACAAAACCTAAAAACTGAGTGAGAATGCAGAGCGCCGTCTTGAAGCCAGTGGACATGGTGTGAGCAGTGGCCTATTAGTGGGGCCGTGCACTCCCAGAGGCCTTCCTGGGGAGGGCGTGCGCCTGACCCGTGAGGAGTGGCTGGGGCCAGTCTCTGGTTCCTTGACACCAGGTTAACAGATTTCTCCCAGCCCTTTGGGACCCGTCCGAGCCACCAGACTCTGCCTTTCTCTCCGTGTTTAGGGAAGACCTATGGGTTTTCTTCCTTCTGTCTTGCAGAAGAGGATGTAGAGAACTTCGATGTGACCAATTTGTCTCAGGACATGCTGCGGAGCATTGAAGCCGACAGCTTTTGGTGCATGAGTAAGCTTCTGGGCGGCATTCAGGTGAGTGCCTGGCTGCCTGCATCAGGCAGGACCCCCCACTCAACACGACCCTCCTCCTGCGGGGTCCATATCCTCTTGGCTTCACAGCTTCCAAAAAAGCCACGCTGTGGAGTCTAAGGCAGTGGGTGCCCAGTTATGGAGTTGGTCTCCCTGGACTAAGGCTCTGTTTGCTGTCCTCACATGCGGCTGCCCTGTGGGCCTCCTCTGTCCCCCCCCCCCACCAGTGCTGGCACCAGCTTGGTGCTTGGTCTTTCAAACATGTTTCTGTGAACTCGAGGGGCGGTGGCGGGACGGTCAGGAACTGCGTTCACTCTGGGCCACATGTTCTTTCAGGATAACTACACCTTTGCGCGGCCCGGAATCCAGAAGAAGGTCAAGGCTCTGGAAGAGCTTGTGAGCGGATAGATGGTAGGTTCGGAGGCGGGGCCGTTAGTGGCAGCAACACGGCACACTCGGCCGGGCGAGGGGCCCCGCTCTGTCCCGCCTGGCTCTGGCCCTTTCTTTTCTTCTTTCTTGTTTTCTGTCAGGTTTTCACCCATTAATCTTTGTTTTGTTTTGTTTTGGGGTCACACTAGGTGGTGCTCAGGGGTTGTTCCTGGCTCTGCACTCTGGAATTGCTCCTGGCAGTGGTCAGGGGACCATATGGGATGCCGGGGATTGAGCCTGAGTTTGCAAGGCAGACACCCTACCCGCTGTACACTGCTCTGGCCCTCATATGTAATCTTTATTATATCAAGAGTTTTCTTTTTTCCTTTTTTTTTACTCAAGATTTTTTCTATTCCTACTTTTTTTTTTCTTTTTGGGTCACACCTGGCAATGCTTAGAGGTTACTCCTGGCTCTGCGCTCAGGAAATACTCCTGGTGGTGCTCAGGGAGAGGTGCCGGGGATCGAACCCGGTCGACGCGTGCAAGGCAAAAGTCCTACCTGCTGGACTATCACTTCAGCCCTCTATTCCTACTTATTTTTTAAGTATTCCTTAAATATTTATTATCTATTATTTATTAAAATAGATTATTTGTTATAATTATTAAATGATTATTTAATTATTTAAAATATGAAGGAATGTTATCTATTCCTTCATATTTTTGCAATGTGATTTACAGGACTGTTGCTGATAGAATTTCATACATAACTCTGCTCCCCCCATTTTTTCATTGTTTTTGGTTGTTTGCTTGTTTTTTGGGGCCACACGGGCAGTGCTCAGGGGTTATTCCTGGCTCTGCACCTGGGAATTACTCCTGGTGGTGCTCAGTGGAACGATGGGATGCGGGGATCGAACGCGGGTTGGCTGCGGGCAAGGCAAGCTGTATTGCATTGCTGTGCTCTGCCTACCTCCCCCACTGTACTACCACTCCAGCCACTTTGGCCCTTTCTAAGCCCTCTGTGCTCCCGGAAGCCCTCGTTCCTCCTCATCTGACGGGGAGGGAGCACTCTGCTGCTCCCTCAGCTCCTCTTTCCTCTTGGTTTTCTTTTTCTTGTTTGATTTTTGTTGGAATTGTTTGGGTTTCTGTTTTTTTGGTTTATTTGTTTTTTGGGCCACACCTAGCAGTGCTCAGGGCTTGCTCCTGATTCTGTGCTCAGGGATCACTCCTGGCGGGGCTCAGGGAGCACCAGGAATCCAACCCAGGTTGGCCATGTGCAGGGCAAACACCTACCCGCTGTACTATTACTCCTGCCCCTCTTCCTCATTTTCTATCTCCAGGGTCTGTCATTTCTCCATTGCATCTTGGCATTTCACCTTCAGCTTTTCTTTCCCAATTCCCTACCCCGGCTGTGGCTCGGCCAGGCCTGGGCTCATGAGGGCGCCTAGAAGGGGTCTGCCTCCCTCCCTCCTCCTCCTCTCCTTTTTCTTCACTTTACTTAAACACCGTGGTTTATAGAGTTGTTCATGATGATTTGTTCCAGGCATTCAATACTCCAAGCCCAGTCCACCGCCGTCACCTTCCCCCACTACGTTACATCCCACCAATCTGGAGTGTTCTTACTGGGACGTTAATATTGTAGAGTTTGGAGATGTTGCTCCAGAAAATCCAGAATTTCTCTTCTTCTTTTTTTTTTTTTTTTTTGGCTTTTTTGGATCACACACAGTGATGCTCAAAGGGCTATTTTTGGCTCTGCACTCAGGAATTACTCCTGGCAGTGCTCAGGGGGACCATATGGGATGTCAGGGATCAAACCCCTGGTCGGCCACATGCAAAGGACGCCTACCCGCTGTGCTATAGCTCCGGCCCTCAAGCCTGGCCCCCCATCCCCATTCCTGAGGCACCCCATTCACTTCCCCAGGTTGCTCAGCCACCCCTTTAGTTTGGAGGCATCTGAGGACGGGAGTTGGGTACCCCGCCCCAAGTCTCGTTTCCTTTGTCCTCCTGGTCCTTGGTTTGATCTGACAGATAAAAGCCTGATCACTTAAAGTAGTAGATTTGATTGCAAAATAAATCAATATCCTCATTGTTGTTTTTTTTTTTTTTTTTTTTTTGCTTTTTTGGGTCACACCCAGCAATGCTCAGGGGTTTCTCCTGGCTCTGCTCTGCTACAATCCTGGCGGTGCTCGGGGACCATATGGGATGCCGGGGATCGAACCTGGGCCAGCATGGGCCGGCTACATGCAAGGCAAACACCCTACCCGCTGGGCTATCGCTCCGGCCCTCTCATTGTTGCTTTGGTTTGGAAAAGTGCTCTGTGTTGCCTCCAAAATGTATTTGTTTGTTTGTTTGTTTGTTTGTTTGTTTGTTTGTTTGTTTGTTTGTGTTTTTTGGGTCACACCCGCGATACTCAGGGGTTTCTCCTAGCTCTGCACTTAGGAATTACTCCTGGCGGTGCTCGGGGACCATATGGGATGCCGGGAATCGAACCTGGGCCAGCATGGGCCGGCCGCATGCAAGGCAAATGCCCTACTCACTGGACTATCGCTCCGGCCCCTTGCCCCCAAAATTCAAGCAGTTCAGAAACACACAATAAAAAGTAAAAATATCTCCTTTCCTTAAATCCTGCTCTCCTGAATTATTATTTCTTTCATTCTTTCTGTGGTTTTGTTGTGTCCATTTGTTCACTGAGCCACACCCAGCAACACTTACTCCTGCTCTGTGCTCAGGGCTCACCCTGCAGGTGCTTGGAGTCGGGTGTAGTACTGGGAATTGAGCCAGATCAGCTGTGTGTAAGGCAGAGTACCTTAACTGCTGAAGTAGCTCTCTGGTCCCCTAATGATTATTCTTTTGTAAAACTGTGCTAGGAGGTCAGCGAGGCAGTGTAGGGGGTAAGGGACATGCCCAGCATGTAGCCAACTAAGGTCCTATCCCAGCACCGCATGGTCCCACGGCCGTCACCTGCTACAATCTTGGAGGTCCCTTGCCCCCACCGCCTGGCGCCACAGGCCTGAACAGCACCCCATTCTTGGGCTTTGCATGGAGCCACCAGCATAGTTGGCTGAGAATCCCTGGGAGGGACGCTTTGGCCTCCTGAGCCCTGCTTGGGGAGCCCCTCCCAACCTCCCACCCCCAGGATGGCGTCCGGGGACAAACCACGCGCCACGCCTGTGCAGGCTCTTGGCTCTTCTCACTTCGTCTTCCCAAAACCCTGTGAGGTCTGTATGGTCTGTCTCTACTTTCTAGGTTGGAAAACTGAGAGGGACAATGATTTTAAGCGTGCTGTCAAAGGGCAGAGCGATAGTGCAGCAGGTAGGGCACCTGGCCCCTACATGGCCTTGCACTTGCAGGTGGCCAGCCTGGGTTCAGTCTGGGGTGTCCCAACTCCTGTGAGAATTGCCAGGAGTGATCCTGAGTGCAGAGCCAGGAGCAACCCCTAGCATTGCCATGTGTGGCCCCCAAAGTAAGCAAATAAACAAGCAATACTATGCAAAGGGCTGGGCAATGGTACACGGTTATGGCATGTGCCTGAC
>JAJIBD010012834.1:0-65491 GCA_021461705.1 Cryptotis parvus | reverse complement strand
CATTTCAATTTCCTCATTAGTAACAGGCTTGTTCAGGTAGAACAAGTCTTCTTGGTTCAGTCTTGGGAAGATTGTAGGGATCCAGGAATTTATCTATTTCCTCCTGTTTCTCTTGTTTTGTGACATACAGACTCTCAAAGTACTCTCTAATGATCTTTTGAATTTCTGTGGTTTCTGTTATGATAGCCTGCTTTTTTGTTTCTGATTCCATTTATTAGGGTACTCTCTCCCTCTCTCTCTCTCTCTCTCTCTCTCTCTCTCTCTCTCTCTCTCTCTCTCTCTCTCCCTTTGTTGTCTTGCTAGTGATTTGTTAATCTTGTTTATTTTTTTCAAAGAACCAGCTCTGGGTTTCACTGATCTTTTTATTTTTATTTTTTATTCTAACTCATTGATTTCTGCTCTAAGTGTCTTTCCTCCTCTCCTGCTTGGAGTTGGAGTTCCTTTTGTTGGTTATTTTCTAAGATCTTAGGCTGTGAAGTCCCACAAGTTGTGGTAGCTTGTGTCCTCATTCTGTTTCCAGGTACCTTTTGATAACTTCTTTGATTTTCTCTATCACCCACTGATGGTTCAGCAGTGAGCTCTTTAATTTCAGGTATTTGATCTCATTATCCATTTCTGTTTGTGAACAACCTCTATTTCTAGTGCATCATGGTTTAAAAAGGACTGATGATAAAATTTCTAACTTATTAATTTTATTGTTGCATGTTCTGTGGCCCAGCATTGATTACACATGAAGAACATTCCCTGTGCACTGGAGAAAAATGTTTATTTGGCTTTTTGTGGATGACAAGCCCTGAATATATCTACTAGTCCACTCTTCCATTTCTTCCTTCAAAACCAGTATTTCCTTGCTTTTAGTCTCATTGATCTATCAAGAGGTGACAAGGTGGTGCTGGAGTCTCCAATTACAAGTGTGTTGCTATCAACGTCCTCCCCTGAAGTCCATTAGCAGTTGTTTTATTTTTCTGGCTCCTCTCTGGATGAATATATGTTTAGAAGTATATTTCTTCCTCCTATACATATCCTGTAATTACTAAGAATTGGCCTTCAATTGCCTTCTATTTTCAGTTTGACATCTATGTTGTCAAATACTAGTATGGCCAATCCAGTCTTTTTTTTTGGAAGAACTGTTTGAAGAACTGTTTGCCAGCCTTTGAATTTAAGTCTGTGTTTGCTCTGACTGTTCAAATGCATTTCTTGTAGGCAGCAGAATGTTGGATTGAGTTGTTTTTTTTTTTTTTTTTGGGGCATTTTTGGGTTACACCCAGCAATACTCAGAGGTTTCTCCTGGATCTACACACTCAGGAATTACTCCTGGTGGTGCTTGGGGACCATATGCGATGCCAGGGATCGAACCCGGCCGGCATGGGCAAGCCGCATGCAAGGGCACACGCCCACCTGCTGGACTATTGCTCTAGCCCCTGGATTGAGTTTTTTAATCCATTTTGCTACTCAGTGTCTGTAAACTGGTGCATTTAGACTATTGACATTGAGTGAGATTATTGTCACAGAGTTTTTGCTGTCTTTCTTTATAAGTCTGTTGTGTTTTGAGGTGCTTGCCTTGTCTTACAGTAGCCCCTTCAGTCCTTTAAAAAGTTGGTTTTGAGTCTATGAAGTTCCTCAGCTATTGTTTATCCATGAAGCTGTGTGTCATTCCTTCAAGCGAATGAGTCAAGCCGGGTAAAGTATTCTTGGTGAAGCCTTCATTTCATTAAGAGTCAAGCCAGGTAAAGTATTCTTAGTGAAGCCTTCATTTCATTAAGTTTTTTCAGTATATCACACCACTGTCTTTGGGCTTGGAGGATTTTTGTCTGGTAAGTCTGCTGTAAATCTAAGGGATTCTCCTTTGTATAAAGTTTCCTTTGATGTTGCTGCTTGCAGTATTGTGTGTCTATCTATGGCATTTGTCATTCTGATTAGGATATTTCTTTTATTAGGGTCTCTTTTATCTTTTAGCTGGTACCCTTTGGGCTTCTTGGATGTGGATACCTACATCCTCGAGCTCTGGCAACTTTTCAGGAATGATGTCTTTAATTGTTCCTGCCTCACTGGGGTTGCCTTCCCTGTCCTCTGGGAGTCCAATGATTCTTATGCTGTTGCCCTTGAATTCATCCCAATGTTCTCTTGCCTGCCCTTGAGCAGTCTTTTTCCATCTTCTGTTATTGCCTGAGTGTTTTCTACAGCTCATCTTTAAGCTTTTTGATTCTTTGTCTGTTATCATTCTACTGTTGAGGGCATCCATTAAATTTTTCAATGAAAAACTTGAACGGGCGCCCTCTATAATAGAATAATTTGGTATTCCTGTGTGGCTTGTGTGGGGCCTCCAGCACTGATTCAAGGGACATGTTCTTAGGCCTGAACTTACTGTTACTTTTAGACTGGGATTGTACTGATTCTTGTGTTCACTGCTATTTTTTTTTGAGTTTTGGGTGTTTTTTAAAAATATTTTATTATACCATTGTGATATATATTTTATTATACTGTTGTGATAATATACAATTCCGAGATGTTCATGTTTGGGTTTCGGTTATACAGTGTTCCAACAGCCATCCTTCCACCTATGCCCATTTACCACCACCAGTGTCCCCACTTCCCTCCCCCTCCCTAGCCTGCCTTCATGGAAGGTTTTTTTTAATCTCTTTTCTCTCCTTCTCTATCTTTCTTCTTTCTCTCTCTTTCTCTCTCTCTCCTTCTCGCTTCCCTTTCTTACACATTGTGGATTGCAATACATACATCTAGAGGTTATCATGTGTTTTGGGTGTATTTTGAATAGATATAGGCCTAATGTGGTTGGGGTAGATAGGATGCTCTTGTGAGAGTCCAATATAAGAGGCCAAGATGTGGGTCTAATACAATCCTGAAGGGAAGATTAACCTGAGGGTGCTGATAAGGTTCTCCGTCCAGGAAACCAAGCCCTCTATCCCAGTTCTACGGCAGGGGTTGGGGGTAGAGTCGGTACAGGTTCTGAGGTCAAAGTTTTATCTCTTTGCCAGTTTTTGCACCGTTAAGAAACGTAGATGTCCCCTCTAGCCCAGGTGCTTTATCTGAGCACCAAGGACCTTTTCAGGGATGCTTATTTTTAAATCTTCTCTAGTCTCCTGATTTTTTAAATATCACCTCCCTAGTGATCTACTCTGTAATGTTTTTTTATAATTATTATTTTAAAATTATAGTAGGTATTTATGTAAACTAACATACTTGCATTATAAATAAGTTATAAAGTCTATACTTCTGCTAACCAACTTCATAAAAACTCTTTTGAGGGCAGCTACCTCTCAATTTTAACTATATGATCATTTGTTCTGTCTCTTCTCCTTCCAGAATAACCTATTTTAGTTATAGTTCAAGGTAGAATCTATCCTTCTCAAATGTTGTCCATTGTTTTTAAGGTAAGACTTGCTAGTAAGGGAGTAACACTTGCACAGAGCCCACCAAGTTCAATTTCAGGCACTGAATATATAGTCTCCCAAGCAAAGTCAGGAGCACCAAAGCCCTGAGCATCACCCTGGATGGCTCCAAAACAATACAAAACAACAACAAAAATGTAAGATCTTCTGCAGGATGGTCAGATTGATTTATCTCTAAATGCAAAACAGTCTGTCATTATAAAGGATCTCAGGAAGTCTTTTAATGACTTCTATGCAGTCACTTCACAAACTATCTTCTTTTTTAAAAAATGTTTTTTAACTATTTATTTATTTTGCTTTTTGGGTCACACCCAGCGATGTACAGGGGCTACTTCTGGCTTTGCACTCAGGAATTGTTCCTGGTGATGCTTGGGGACCATATGGGATGCTGGGGATGGAACCTGGGTCAGCTGTGTGCAAGGCAAATGCCCTACCCACAATACTATCACTCTGGCCCTTAAACTGCATCTTCTTGCATCAGCTTAGTTTCACTTTAACTGAACTAACTTTGCAGCATTGTAATACAATTTCTAACTATCCTCCAGCCAATGGTTTAATATTTCACTCCATACTGTCACACTGTTAGTTGTTACAATTCACTATACTAATAAAGTACCGATAAGCAAGAATACAAAAGCTAACTTGGAAAGATACTTGCACATTTACATTCACTACTGTTTTCTTTAGAATAACTATGTACACACACACACACACACACACACACACACACAATGGAATACTAGTCAGCTAGAAAAGATGAAATCTTACCTCTTGCTACAACGTGGATGGAGTTAGAGGGGATTATGTTAAAAGTGTGAGGGGGACAAGAACAAATACTAGATTGTTGCAGGACGCCTCTGCATCTGCCGTGTATTGCCTCCTGCAGGTCACCCGTAGATAGGGGGTAGTTTAAACATGGCAGTTTATCTGACCATGTATTCTGTACTGGCTGGTATAAATATTCTCTCATGCTGCCACAATCATCATGGGACTAGCTAGATCTTATCAGCATATTTGCCAAGCCACGTTGGATCTCTAAGTAATTAGATCAGAGAAATGCTGTTTGCTTCCAAGCAAGCAAGCATGGGTCCCTGATAATTCAGAAGCAACTAAAATACAAAACAACCGTGAAGTAAAGACAAGACTCTTGTGAAGGCTTGGAGAAATATTTAGCTGGCATTAGTATAGTCTTTGGTACAGAGACATGCCATCTCAGAAACCCCCTTCTGTACCCTATAAAGACATTTCCAGGCAGATCTTAGCTCAAGAGATTAGCATATAAAAGGGCCTAGATGAGGTGCTGGGAGAAATTACCTGAGGGCCTTTGACCCTGCCTGCTTCCCATAAAAGTGGGAGGTCTGAGTTGCAGGGGGATAAAACTAGCCTGCTTCCTCTCTTGCGCACTCTTTTTTGGCTCTCTTTTGGGGCTCGCACTCTTGGGTCGCTCTTCCCCTTTCAGCTAGAGTCTTGTCTTTGTCTCCTCTCTACAGTACCTTAACATGTGGTGGCCACCATCTTGGCCTACACTTGACTGGGGTCCTAGCTGGGAATCCTAAACACAGGGTTTTTCCTATTGCTAATTTGTATGCCTGAACCTGTGATAAGTAAAACATTTTAAAACCCTGCCGGATTCTGAGTTTTCATCCAGACCCTGCCGGCCCGGAGGTAGAAGGGAACTTCGCTTCCCGGTATTGTTGGGGACCCCAGTGGCTCCCCCACACTTGATGACCTCTCTCATACTTATATGAAGAAACAAACCAAGGAAATAACAGTACCCAATAATAACAAGTCTTTTGACTCTGACCACAGAACTGAAGTTGCCAAGCACTGGGCGTAGAGGAATGGGCAGCCAAGGGAGGGAAGAGGTGCATTATAGTGACATAATGACAATGGTGGAGGGTCTTGGGCACTCTGGTGGTGGTGCTGGTACATCACTAACCGTCACACATCATAACATAACACTGGGCGGAGAGATAGCCCAGCGGGAAGGCGTTGCCTTGCACGTGGCCGGCCCATGCCGGCAGGGGTTTGATCCCCGGCATCCCGTATGGTCCCCCCGAGCACCGCCAGGAGTGATTCCTGAGTGCAGAGCCAGGAGTAACCCCTGAGCATCGCTGGGTGTGACCCAAAAGAAAAAAAAAAAACCATAACACTATGGCAAACCATGCTACCTCTGAAACAATAAAAAATTAATTTTTTGCAAATAAAATGGAGCCTGGGAACAATGCATATAAATTGTGTTACCTGACTCATATTAACTGGGCCAATGACCTCCGTCTAGTTTTATTTTAAACACCCACCCACCAACTTTGTTGTTTAATCTCTCATCCTTCCCTTTTACCATCTTTGTTATGTTTTTCTTAGGATGACCAGGGTGACATGCATGCCTGGCTGTGAAGCTTGTACACTTCCACCTGTGGTGGTCTCTGGGAGTGGGGTGGGGTCATACACACTCCAGACTCATCAGGAGACTGCACACATAGATGAGGTGCTCACGAGGGTCTACGTTCCATTAGTTGTGGTGCTGGCACACAGACTTATCAGGGATCACATTCTTTAACTGAGACACTTATGAGAAGTTTAAGAAAGTAGAGTCTATAGTATGTGAGCCTTCATCCCCTTTCTGGATCCACTGAGTGGTTCCACCCCAGCCTGCTACAGTCAAGAACACAGGGTTCCATCCTTCCCCAGCTCCCTGCCAGAGAACTTTCTTCCCTTTAGGAGAAGGATTTCTCTACTTCGGATCGTCACAAAGTTACTTGCCTGCTGCTAAAGAAGCCAGTCCTGGGAAAGTAGATGGGAGGTAAAAATTCCTTTCTTGTATCCATCCACTGCTCATGGAATGAAGGCTCTGCGTTGGACCGAGTGTATTGAGAACACTGGAGCCCAAAGTATTTTCTCCAGTTCATGAGGCAGTGATGCATGACTACCAAGGAAGGCAATTTTTTAATTGCCTCAAGCTATTTCCGCCATCTCAAGTAACTGCTTTAGCCTCAAAAGTAAAGAAGTCACTCAGAAAAGCTTGCCTTTCTCCTCATCCACAACTCCAGAACTCCAGTTCAAAAAAGTTTTCCAGGGGCTGGAGCGATAGTACAGCGGTAAGGTGTTTGCCTTGCAGCGCGCCGACACGGGTTTAACCCCCGGCATCCCATACGGTCCCCCAAGCACCGCCAGGAGTAATTCCTGAGTGAAGAGTCAGGAGCAACCCCTGAGCATTGCTGGGTGTGACCCCAAAAGAAAAAAATAAAGTTTTCCAGATAGTACAGCAGGTAGGGCGATTGCCTTGCATGTGGCCGACCTGGGTTCAATCTCCAGCATCCCATATGATCCCCGAGTACTGCCAGGAGGGATTCCTGAGTGCAGAGCCAGGCGCAACCCCTGAGCATCATAGGGTGTGATGCTCAAAAAAGAAAAAAAAAAGAGGAAAAAAAATTTCCAGGAATAAAAATAAGTGTAAGAAGAAAACATCCTAATTTCTTCCCAAGGAATGTATTTGATTGCAATAAGACACTTTAAACCTAACAGGCTTTCAAAAAAGTGATGATAATGCAAATAAGGAGATTTCTGAATCAAATGAACAAAAAATTAGACTATTTCTGACCAACAGTGACCAAGGAATTATCTGTCCTGGGGTCAGAATAACAAACCTCAGAATATCAGGCCTCAAAAATGATTCTTTTGTTTTCTTTTTGGGTCACACCCAGCAATGCTCAGCAGTTACTCCTGGCTCTTTTGCTCAGGAATTACTCCTGGCGGTGCTCAGGAGGCCATAAGGGATGCTGGGGATCGAACCCAGGTCAGCCGCATGCAAGGCAAATGCCCTACCCGCTGTGCTATCACTCCCGCACCTCAAAAATGATTCTATTTTAGGAGCCACTATTTGATTTCATATGCCAAAGAATTTATCTCCTAGAGCACTGCTATAAATGACAGAGCAGTCAGTCAACTAGTGGAGCTAATACCTTGATCTGTCATACAAACATCGGGAAAAAGGGGAACCAACCAGCACCACTGTCACTGGGATCACAGTGGGCAAGCCCAAAAGCTGCACCACCCGACAACAGCCTACAACAGAGACTTTGCTCCACTCATCTGGGAGGAGGGGAGGGCGGACACTGCACCTGAAGTACTCCAGCCAGTTCATAAACGAACAATTACGCAAAGAGCAATAATAAACCTTGGAAGGGACACCAGTGCCTATAATTGCTATATTATGTTACCTATAATCCCAATTTCCAACAACAAAGATGAAGACATATATACAGAAAAAATAACTGAAAGAGAAGTATAGGATACAGAAAGAGCCTTAGGCTGCAGAAGAGATTCTAAAAGAATAATGGGTGTTCTTAAGTTAAGATCACTTCACACCTGCTTCTAATGTATTTTTTAAGACAAAATTTTCTATAAAACTAATCTTGTTCTATTACTTGGTCTGGTCATAAAATTTATATCACTTTATAGGTAATAGTAAACTTTGACAGTTTCTTTATAAGCAGTGGTATAATTCTAAAGTATTTAATAATAATATGAAAAATCTTACAGGTCTGACGTCACCACAGGAATTGGTAAACTGTCGTGCCAAGCCAAAATCAAGCATGTAACATTTCCTACATGTACTAGGAAAGCGACCCATGGCGAAGTTTGACTAGAAAAACAAAGGAGGAAAATACACATACTTTATAGTAATTCTTACATCTTATTCTTCCTATATAATACTACTTCTGCTTTAATTTTACATAACACACAAGCTGCAATATTCCATTCTTGTTAGCAAGACTCACTGGATATTAGTACATAATAATTGTGGTTTTTGTTAATGACTAGAATCAAGTGAACTCTGAATGAAAATTTAAGCAAGTGTGTCATTACAACACTGATTTAAAAGGAATCTTTTAAGTTCTTAAAATAACTCTTTAAGTTTTATTCTAAATAATTAAAATGGAACTTAAAACGACAATCTAGCCCCTACTTTTTAATTATGAGAACCGATGAATGAGTAAAATCAAATAGCACAGTGGGTAAGGCACCTGCCTTGCTCACCGCAGAACCAGGTTCGATTCCCAGAACTCCATTTGGCTCCCCAGGACCTGCCAGAAGAGATCCCTGAGCGCAGAGCTAGGAGTAAGCCCTGAGGACCACTGGGTGTGGCCTAACCCACCCCCCCCCCCCCACCCCAGAAATAAAGAAAAAAAATTATGTTCACTCAAATCACAAATTAAAATAAATTTATTATAAACATAACACAGCTAAATTTTAATCAGTATAAAAATTAAAACATAGGGGCAGAGATATAATTTAGAAGGTGCTTGTTCTGCATGACTGACCTAGCTGGTCCCAGCACCACCATGTTACTACCAGGGTCACTCTTAAGTGCATAGTTAGGAGCAGCATCTGAGCAGCTCTGAGTGTGGCCTGAAACTTCAAAAATTGGTGGTGGAAATGGGCACTGGTGGAGGGGGGGTGCTGGAACACTATGTGACCGAAACCTCTAAACATGAAACATGAGCAATGTTGTAATTGTATATCTCACGGTGGTATAATAAAATGTTTAATAAAAAAAATTATATGCAGAAAAAAAAAAAGAAAACCAAGGAGGAATAGCTCAGCAGGTAGGGCGTTTGCCCTGCATGCAGCTGACCCAGGTTCGATCCCCAGTATCCCGTAAGGTCCCCCAAGCACCGCCAGGAGTAATTCCTGAGTGCAGAGCCAGGAGTAACCCCTGAGCATTGCCGGGTGTGACCCAAAAAACAAAAAAAAAAAAAAAAAAAGGGGTGGGGCGGGGCAATAGTCCAGTGGATAGGGCGTTTGCCTTGCATGCAGCCGACTCGGGTTCGATCCCTGGCATTCCATATGGTCCCCCACGCAGTGCCAGGAGTGATTCCTGAGCGCAGAGCCGAGTAACCCTGAGCATAACTGGGTGTGACCCAAAAAATGCAAAAAAAAAAAAAAAAAAGAAAGAAAGAAAAACCATAAACAATAAAATCTATGGAAGCATTTTAAAACAAACTGATGGGAAATACACCTTACATTTCCCCTTAATAAAAATACTTTTAACATTAAATGACTTGCAAAGATTTTTATGAAAGAAATATACAAAGCAAATATCAAATTTAGAATTTCTTACTTTCATTCCAAAATATTATTCTACTAAGGAGCTTTTCTGATGAAAATGTAAATTTAAATCACCACTATTTCTCACATAATGACATTTACTTAGGAAACAAATAAAAATAGCCAAAAGATGCTACATTAAGTCCGACTCTACTATGTTAATTTTAGTTGACATTTTCCATGCTATTATAAATAGTTTACAGCAGTTTCCATAAACTAATTATAGAAATCCTGGAGACACAGATGAGTATAATCTTTTACATTATCAATAAATATACAATACAGTTATAGTAATTCAGTGTATCACAAATGGGTCAATTCTTTATTTGAACATAAGCAAACCAAAAAATACAAAATGTTAAAGATGTTTCACAATTATGGAAATAACATTTCTAAGAAAAATAAAAAACATATACTATATAACGCCATGGAAGGACAAGGGAGGAAAACAAGGACTTTACAGCTTGTTTCTTATAAGTACAATTCCTCACTTGAGAAATAGTTCAAAGAGGTGCCAGAGTACAAGGGGTAAGGTGCTTGCCTTGTTGACCTGGGTTCGATCCCTGGAACCCCATATGGTACCCTGAGTCCCACCACGATTGATCCTAAAGCAGAGTCAGGAATGTGCCTTGAGAATTGTCAGGTGTGGTGCAAAACAATAAAAAATAGTACAAAGAACATAATGCCAACATATAAAAAGCAACATGACTAGGTATTTTTTAAAACTTCAGGGAAAAAAAATCCAAAGACAAAATATTCATTTAGGTGTAAGGCTAAGTAACTAGAAATGTTAACACATAATCTTAACAATCAAAAATTAATCATTTTTAATTCAATTTTCGAGCAACTGTTTTTTTGTTTGTTTAGGGACCACAGTCAGCAATGCTCATGAGTTACTCCTGGCTCTGCATTCAAGAATGTCCTGGTAGTGCCTGTGGGTCCTTATGGGATGTTAGGGATTGAACCCAGCTTGGTGTGCAAAGCAACTGCCTTACCCACAGTACTATCTCTCTGGCCCCTTGAGCAACGTTTTTTTTTTTTTTTTTGGGTCACAGCCAGCGATGCTCAGGGATGTTATCCCTGGCTTTGCACTTAGGAATTACCCTGGTGGTGCTTGGTTGACCATATGGGATGCTGAGGATTGAACCAGTGTCAGCTGAGTGCAAGGCAAATGCCCTACCTGCTGTACTATCACTCCTGCCCTAAGCAACATTGTCATTATGAGAAAAGCTCCTTTATACAAATGAAAGCCTATGTCATTTTTAAAAATTAAGAGACAAGTGTTCTCAACAAAAATATTGCCTTAATTTTATAAAATTAAAGATCAAAATAAATTTAAAAAGCTACATTTGTAATTTAATATATCCCATCATCAGATTAAGAGTACCAAGTGAATCCATTCTAGCTCTGGAGTAAAAGTTCCCTTACCGGTTTGATGTCTCTGTGTAAGAATCCCACAGAATGTATGCTCTCAATAGATTCCAAAATTTGTTTACCCAACCGAAGAGTAGTGCTAATGGTGAATGTGCCCCGGGACTGGCTACGGCGAAGATCTGCCAGATTTCGACCCTGTTGAAATAAAAAAGAAAGCATTTTCAAACCTGATACCATGTTTTAAGACTGTGACATTTTTCATTTGCCATTAGAATGTTTTGACTGATTTTACTCTGAAGACTCATATGTTAAGCTCTTTTTTTTTTCCTCAAGGATTTTATCCAAATCATAATCTTATCACTGAAAAGAGATTCTCTTAAACTAATGGATGAGTACTTCAGAAAATCTAATAAGGAGTCTTTTGAGAAATTATTCTGAGTTACAATATTTCCTTTTGTCTGATGCCATAACAAAACACAATCTTGATTTTCCTAAAAGAAAAAACTATAACCAGAACAATGATTTCTTATAATGGCCTTATAAACTAGTTAATTTTCCTTTGTTTCCTCATAAAATGGAGTCAATAACTATAGCTTCAGCATTATTTAAGTATTAATAAGATGTTTTAAGTATATAGAATATTATTTGATATATACTAGGTACTCAATATGTTCTATTATTATAAAATAAAATGAAGAAAACATTTGATTGTAACAGTAGCTATAAGCAAAGGATATATCTCTCTATGCAAGATGTATACATATCCTTGTATTTAATTCCCCAAGTAACTCTAAGCATTTTTTTCCCTCATTTTACAGATGAGAAAACTATAAGACAGTAGAGTTCCTCCAATAAGTCCTGAGCATATCTGGGTGTCGCCCCAAAACAAACAAACAAAAGAACTCCAAAACCAGCTACAGCAATAGCACAGAGGCAGGGCAACTGCCTTGTACATGCAAGTCCTGAGTTCGATCCCCAGGCTCTCAAAGGGTCTCCTAGCACCACCAGAAAAATAACCCTTGAGCACAGAGCCAGGAGTAAGCCCTAAATACCACCACAAAAAAGAAAAGGTGAGGGGCCGGAGCAATAGCCCAGCGGGTAGGGCGTTTGCCATGCAAGCGGCCGGCCCTGTGCCGGCCGGGTTCGATAGCCGGCATCCCATATGGTCCCCTGAGCACCGCCAGGGAGTAATTCCCTGAGTGCAGAGCCAGGAGTAACCCCTGAGCATCGCGGGGTGTGACCCAAAAAAGCAAAAAAAAAAAAAAGAAAGAAAGAAAGAAAAAAAAGAAAAGGTGAGAAGACTAAACATCAAAGAATTTAAATATTATTATTATACTAAAGTAGTTTTTCAAATCTAAGTTTAGTTCCAAAGTGCTATTTTCCCATTTCACACTCATACTGAAAAAGTTTTGTATGATGTGATTTAAAAAAGACCCTCTCAACTTTGAGAAATATATATTGCAATAATTATAGGCAAAGTATGCCTGGGGGGGCGGGGGAGAAGGGAGAGGCGAATACACCTGAAACAGGAAACCATATGTTGATAATTACTGAATTTGGATGATGTGTAAAAGTTTACATCATACTACTCTTTCTACTTTTGTCCATGTTTAACTTTTTCCATAATGAATGCTTAGATGGCAGCTTATGTTAGACAATTTAAAATTTACTCCTAAATAAAATATGTAGTTTACAACATTTATAAAACATGTATTTACTCCCACACACAATATGTTTAACATAAAATATACCTCAAGTGACCACTCATAAGTATGTTCATGTAAAGTCTCAATGATAAAAGGATGTTAAATAAAACCCAGCCAAGGTATAGACAGTAGAAACAAGAGGAAAAAAAATCTATAACCACTAAAACCCTGTAAGATTCTAAGACTCAATTTAATATCCAGTGTTCATACAACAAAGATAAAATTATTCCTTAAGATGCTTAAGGCAGATATTATATAATCAAATCTCCAAGAGGAAAAGAGGAAAGTTAACTTAAGAGCAATAAATTTAGGGTTTTAAGAAGAAAGTAGAGAGCTCAAGTGGGCTGAACACACTCTGCATACTAGAGGCACAGGAGTGAAGCCCAGTACTGCCTGGTCGCTGGGCACTAAAGAGAACAATTCCCAGCAAGAGTTGGAAACAGGCCCTGCGTTTAACTGGCCTAAAAGATATCAGAAATATCAGTGAGAAGCTAAGAGTGAGCAACTAAATTTTATCAAAATACATGGGAGACATGTAAAAATCTTCAATATGTCAAATAAGAGAATGCTCTCTACAAGTTATGCTAACTTCAGTTATATCTGGATCAAGTGAATTCTAACTGTAGGGAAAAGAAGGTTAACGGTGATGCAACTTTCTTACATCAGAAAACAAATGCAGCTGTGATCTAATGGAAAGGTTTTGAAGGAATTCACTACAGTGTGTTTATGTCACAAAGGTCTTCATTACCTGACACAATTCATCTCCTTAGTTTTTCCATACTAAGAACCATCTTGTTTCCAGGATGACATTCAGTCAACAAATAAAAAAACAAGTATGTGCTGATTCCGAGAGAGATGCTGAGAATTAAAGTCTCTATCTATCCTCCCCAGTCAGTAATAATAACCTAAAAGCAAAACTCAAGAATTTTCTCTTACTTTATCAATATATTATCTATTTTAGGCTTCCACCATGTACTAATACCCATCAAGTTAGTTTCAGGCAAACCACAAACTTCCTTGAACTTCAGTTTCTTTATCTGCAAAACAGGGATAAAAACCTGCCCTATCATACCCTTCAGGAGGGTATAGAGAGGATTAAATAAGATTCAAGATAAATTCAGAAGAAAAATAGAAAATATCATAGAAAAAAAATGCCTTGCTATTTGCCAATGTGAAAGAAATTAGGGTCCATATTATGATCTAAAATGGCACAAGGGGCCAGAGTGATAGTCCAGCGGGTGGGGCATTTTCTTTACATGAAACCGGCCCGTGCTGGCCCGGGTTCGATCCCTGGCATCCCATATGGTTCCCCTGAGCACCGCCAGGAGTAATTCCTGAGATGCCCAAGAGCCAGGAGAAACCCCTGAGCATTGCCAGGTGTGACCCAAAAAAGCTAAAAAAAAAAGGCACAGGATGGGTAGG
Organism: Cryptotis parvus; assembly: GCA_021461705.1. Classification (NCBI taxonomy): domain Eukaryota; kingdom Metazoa; phylum Chordata; class Mammalia; order Eulipotyphla; family Soricidae; genus Cryptotis; species Cryptotis parvus. Next base: position 51,471 of record JAJIBD010012834.1, on the reverse strand, counting down.
TAGGTGCTTGCCTCACCCATGCGAGGCAATCCCCAAAAACCCATGTGGTTCCCCAAGTCCCTCCAAGTACAGAGTCAGGAGCAAGACCTGAGCACTGGCATATGTGGACAAAACAAACAAAAGGGTAGAGAACACCTGGTTCAAGAAATAAAACTAGGGACTGGAGAGACAGTACAGAGAATAAGCTGTTTGCCTTGCAAGTGCCAGACCAGGGTTCAATTCCTGGAACTGCATACAGCCCGCTGAGCCCTTCTAGGAATGATTTATTTAAAACACAGAGTCAGGGAGTAAACCGTCAGCATCACTGAGTGTGGCCCAAAACAAAAAGAGAAAGAAAGCAAACTGTGCTGACTCAGTAAGTGATGAATGACATGGTCAAAAGACTTTAATTTCCCCCTTGGCTTTTTTAGGATCATACCCAGGATGCTCAGGGGTTACTCTTGGCTCTGCACTCAGGAATTACTCCTAGCAGTGCTCGGGGACTATATGGATGCCAGGGATTGAACCCAGGTAGGCTATGTACAAGATAAATGCCCTACCTACCTGCTGTGCTATCACTCCAGCCCCTTAGAAGACTTTTAAAACTATAATCTGTTGTCAGAAAGCTGGTCAGAGATCTTACCCTAAAATCTACAACAATATTAATATATTTAGATGTAAATAAAATGGAGGAAAGCTGAAGGAAACAAGAAAATACCTTTGAAAAGGGGAGTATACTGTAGCCAGGATCTATGTCTCTGAGTCACTGCTGTCCAGATACATTGAAAGAAAATAGGAAGCAAATATCCAAAAAAGTTTTTGCCACTTTAATGCCTTATTATTATTATTATTATTATTATTATTAGTTTGATGCCTACAAACACTGCTTTTTTTATCATACCACCGTGAGATATACACCAATCAATTACACAGATGTTCATGCTTGGCTTTAAGTCATACAGTGTTCCAGCACCCATCCCTCCACCAGTGCCCATTTCCCACCACCAGTGTCCCCTGATTCCCTCCCCCCTCCTCCAGCCTACCTCTATGGCAGGCACCTTGCCTCTCTTTTATTTCTTCTCTCTCTCTCTCTCTCTCTCTCTCTCTCTCTCTCTCTCTCTCTCTCTCTCTCTCTCTCTCTCTCTCTTATACATTGTGGCTTGCAGTACATACATTTAGAAGTTATCATGTATATCCCTTTGCCTACATTCAATGCTCAGTTCTAGGCTGGTATTATCATTTCCAACAACTGCGAGCACATTGTTCCCTTCTCTGTCTTACCTAACCTCTGACTCCCACACACTTGCGGTAGATACCACCCACTGACAAGACCTCCTGATCCATGTCTTGCCTGATCTTGGGTATTGGTATCATTCTATTTTTTTTTTATATCCAGCAAATAAATGCAGTCATTCTATATCTGTCCCTTTTCCTCTGGCTAATTTCACTCAGCATGATCCTCTCCATGTCCATCCATTTATAGGCAAATTTCATAACTTTGTTTTTCCTAACAGCTGTGTAGTATTCCATTGTCTAGATGTACACAGTTTCTTTATCCAATTGTCTATTCTCGGCACTCTGGTTGTTTCCAGATTCTGGCTATTGTGAATAGTGCTGCTATGAACATATATGTGCAGATGGTGTTTCTGCTGTGTGTTTTTGGCCTCTCAGAGTATATTCCCAGGAGTGGTATTGCTGGGTCAAATGGGAGTTCAATTTCTGGTTTTTGGAGGAATGTCCATATTGTTTTCCAAGAAGGCTGTACCAAATACCCAAATTTTTTTGCTGAAGAAAGAAAATCCTGAGAACCCAAGAACACTCTAAGCAAGGCAGAAAGGAACATCATGCGCATGTGCAAGTGTGTGAGTTCATGTGTGTGCATGTGTGTTCTGGGGCAAGACGTAGTGTCAGAGAGACGATGACTCACTCAAATATACCCTCTCTAATTCCATTTCCTCTGCTGCACTATCCAACTCTACTTTCCATCCAAAGAATCAGGAACAAAGAGCTGTTAATTCATGGAAAGATGAAAATCATTTCCCCTGAATGTCAAGTAATGTTTTTATTTTCAAGTAGTAAGTGGTATTTATGAGGATACAAACTAGAAACTAAAGTAATGAAGGAAAAGGGAAGTGAGAAAGACAAGACTTAGATTATAGCCAGCAATACATGTGGGAATGAATACTGCAGTGAAGACAATCAACGGTGATATGGGTCAAATGAAATAGCCAAGACAACTGTCCATCTTTGGGGAAAAATCTATATAAAGTGTGTTTCAATCATGTCCATCTGTGTAGTATAAAACATTCTGAGCTGATGCCCACAATATTATTATTATTTTCAAATCTTCTGCAATTAAATACTCTGATTAAAACTGAGAAAGGGTTGAGATCCATTTCAGAGTAACCTACCTGCAGCTGCATGACCACGTAGTTGAATCGATCATTCCTCCCACAGCCAATAAATCTACAAACATGGTCTTTCCCTGGATAAGAGAAATAAAGAAAAATGTGGAAAAGGTTACACGATGGTTTCTCTTCTAATAATTAATAATAACTTAAAGAGTTGTTAAAATTAAAAATAATGGGCCTATCCTAAGGATACAAAATTTGAGTAATACAAATTCTCTACCTACCTCAAAAACAGATCCTACACTGTTTCTCGGACAGTCAAATAAATGTTGAATGAATACATTGATGAAGGAACAAAAAAAAAATTTTATTCAGAAAGGAAAAGATTAAGAGGGTCAGTTCTTATCAATCTGCCAAGATTTACACATATGAAAATACAGAAGAACAATATATAAAATTGAAGGAGTATGTTAAGAACAGAAAATCTGAGCGGGGAAGATTGCTCAGTGGGGTGGAGGGCACTCTCAGGAGTGGGAACCACAGTTGTGCTACTCAACAGTACTCACAGCTGGAACTCAAAGGCAGCTAGAGCCGGCAAGGTCACCACATCTGACCAGAAGCCTAAAGGAGCCTACCTCAAAATCCGCCACCCCGATCTTAATCAGCGGAGAAGAATGTCTCAGAGCTCTTTGTCTCAATTGGCCATTTAAGTTTAGTAGTAAAAGAAAAAAGACAATGCATCATAAAACATTCAGAAAGAAGGGAAATTGTTTAAGGACTCTTCTTTGGTATGTTTTTAAAGTTATGAGGGGTAGTATCAGGTTATTAAAGATTTTTTGTTTTTTGAGGGTTTTTTTTTTTTTTGGTGGATCTAATTGTGGTCTAAGTGTCTAAGGCCACACCAGGTGGTGCTGAAAGCTTACTCTTGGACCCATATAGGTGCTGGAGTATGAACCTATATCAACTCCAAGCAAGGCAAGCACCTTACCACTGTAACTATCTCTCTGGCACCTTGTTTTGATTTGGAAGCCATACCCCAGTCGTACTCAGGGTTTACTCCAGGCTCTGTACTCAGAGATCACTCCTGGCAGGGCTTGGGGGACTGAATATCAGGGGGTGACCCTGGGGAAGGTAAGTGCCCCACACACTGTAATATCTCTCCAGCCCAAAGATTTTTTTTTTTTTGCTTTTTTGGGTCACACCGGCAATGCTCAGGGGTTATTCCTGGCTCTTCGCTTCAGAATTACACCTGGCGGTGCTCAGGGGACCATATGGGATGCCGGGAATCGAACCTGGGTCGGCGGCATGCAAGGCAAATGCCCTACCCACTGTGCTATCGCTCCGGCACCACCAAAGACTTTTTTTTTTTTTTTTTTTTGCTTTTTTGGGTCACACCCGGCGATGCTCAGGGGTTTCTCCTGGCTCTGCACTCAGGAATCACTCCTGGCGGTGCTCGGGGAACCATATGGGATGCCGGGGATCGAACCCAGGCCGGCACAGGCCGGCCACATGCAAGGCAAACGCCCTACCACTGGGATATCGCTCCGGCCCCACCAAAGACTTTTAACTTGAGATTCAGGTTGATAAGATAAATTATATAACACAAATCAGACAAAAATTATGGTTATATTACAGAGGATAACCATCTGTAATGTGAATATTTTGCCCTGATACATATACAGAACATGCAAACATATAGGTACAGAGTTTAACACAGAGATGAACTCTAGAAAATAATAGCTCAGTGTATTATCAGTGGAGGTTAAGAGCTGACTTCCCAAAGACAACTGGGTCAATGCCACAACCACCAACTTGTCAGGGAAAGCAAAAGAATTCCACAGAGAAGCCTCAAGAAGGAATTGTCAATCCCAAGAAGATTTTTACTTCCTAATGTTCTTATTTCCAGTGAAGAGTCATGCAGAATAATTTCTAAAAAACCAGGGGAGCAGGATGGATGAGTCATGAAGAAAGTGCTAGTAATATAAAATAAGGGACTGGGAAGATAGTTCTTAGGATGCGTGCCTGGCATGCACTGGCACCAGGTCTGATCCTAAAACCTCTGGTCCCCAGATCACTGCAAGGTCCCAGCAGTAGTAACTGCTGACTCTGAGCACTGAACCATCCAAGAAGCACTACCAGGCTCAGTACTGCTGGAAGTGACATAAGGTCCTCCTGAGCACTGTCTGGGAGACCACACCCTACCTACCCCCAAAATCAGGACAAATACTGAAAAGTAAAGATGAGACCAGGTTGTCAAAATACAAGACAAAGTGGTATCTAATTAACGGTCCTTCAGTTCAAGTTTTGAGTAGACTCCAGACACCAAGCTGTACCAATCTTTACGTTATGCAGTACACACGTGTCTAGCTAGCACAAAAACTGTGTGTGACTTTAAGCTCACTAGAGAAGTATAGAAACAGGATAGAAATAACTCAGTCTCTCAGTAAATCATTTTACAAAACTTTTGCAACTCCCAGTATATAAAAGATATCTAAATAATCTCAATAGCACCTTATGTTCTTACATAGATATAATACCAAAACACAGGTCAACCTTCATCACATTCCCACTTGATTAACTTCTACAGATATCATAATAAATGAAATTCATGCATCTATTACATTATGGCACAATTCCTACTTAACTTCTACAGATATCATAATAAATGTCACATAATGGTGCCATAATATAATAGATGCATGGATTACATTTCACTGTCTTTAGGCTATTATTCAGTATTTGTCTGATCCTACAATTATTTCAAGGATAAGCACTCTAGTACCAAGTTCTGCACAGAATACATACACTAACTGAACAGTACACACATATCTGGGGGTTTGAATTTTTTTTTTTTTTGTGTGGAGGGAGTCAGGGTCACACCCAGCAGTACTCAGGGTTTCCTCCTAGATTTGTGCTCAAGATTCACTCCTGTTGGTGGTCAAGGGACCATATATAGTACCAGCTCTTACTGACTGTCCTCTCTGTAGCCTCATACAAATATGTTTACAACAGACTTATTAAAATGTTAACGAACAACACAATGGGTTTTTCAAAATAGATCAAAACTTGTCAATAGCAGAACCTTTCCAAAATTAGAACATTAGGACCGGAGAGATAGTACAGCAAGTAGGGCACTTGCCTTGCATGTGGCTGACCGGGTTCCATCCCCGGCATCCTATACTGTTCCCTGAGTACCACCAGAAGTAATTTCTGAGTCCAGAGTCAAGAGTAACAACTGAGCATCACTGGGTGTGGCCCCAAAATAAAAACACACAAACAAAAAAAAATTAGAACATCAGCCCCATCTTACACCTACCAAAAAGCAAACCCATTAGCAATCACTTACCCTTCTACTCCGGTTCTAACTCTCCCAGTCCTGTAAGACCATTAATTTAGTTTTTACCTCTACAGAATAGACTATTGTGGAGATTTCATATGAATGTAACCATAAAATAACTGGTCTTTTGGCCGGTTCCTTTTATGCTTACTTTTTTTTTGGTTTTTTTGAGGGGGCATTCCCAGCTATTCTGGGCTTACTCTTGGTGTCGCTGAGGGCACCTTAAGTGGTCCCAGGGGTAGAACTTTGGTGAGCTGCATGCAAGGAACGTGCCTTATCAGCTCTACTATCTCTGTCACTATCACCGTATTTTTCACTTAGCATAACACATCCTAAATGAGTCCATGCTATAGGATGTATCAGTATTTCCTTTCTTTCCATTGCTGATATTATTCCATCCTATTGTGTGCGACAAGTTAGTCATCCTCTTACTATCCATTTGGGTGTTTTCACTTCTTGGTTATTATACTATTACGAACACTCATATACAACTTTCTGTATGGAAAGACAAATGTTTTTATTTCCTTTGAATATATAACTAGCAGAACAACTGCTAGGTTATACAGAAATCACATGTTTAATCTTAAGAAGTCCACAGGAACTGCTGTTTTTTCTCAAAACTGCGCATAATTACATTTCTATTAGCAAAATATTCCATTTCTGCCCATATTTATTATATTTTTAGTGTAGCCCTATAGCTAGCTGTATTTTCCTCCATTCCTTTCCCTTATTTAGCTTCAATAGCATGGTGTAGCCAGCACTGAAATTTGTAAAGTTCTCACTACCTAGTGACTTCTTTAACGTACTCTGCTTTGTCAAAGAGCTCCAAACTGAAACGTAATATGAAATTTTGGCAACAATACCCATTTGTTACTGGTTTTACTGATTATAGCCCAAGGGACTGAGTTTGTTGAAATTTTATATTATTATATTTTGGAAGACATAAATTTATATTATCTTATAATGTATAATGCTATATCATTGCATTTTTATGTTATATAATAACGATGATATTACTATTGCTAGGTTGAAAGCAACTAGAGGCATAAGTACTAGAACTTTTATTTTAAAAAATTTTCGGTCCATTAGAATAAAAGTAACATTGATAAGGAAACAGCTGACTCATCTGATAAACCTATCACTGCAAGCCAGAAAAAAACTAAGATCAACAATAATACTCTCATCCTCTTCAGATGAGAATTTTGTTAATGAATCTAATTACAAGGATTGTTAACTGTTAGGTAATAAATCTTATGATATACCACAAAGAAGTATGTTTTGAATCTGACTGAGGAAATGATAATGATAAGTAATGGCAACAAATATGAGGAAGAGGTAGAGGGGTACATGGGTATACTGACCAAATGAGCCCTTTGCTGGTGTACACAGTATTCTTGACAAATCAGATACTACAAATGATCACAGAAGAAGCTAATAAACATGCTGTAGGATGAGGGAAAAAAATATGTATCTGACAGCAGAAGACGCCAACAATCCTGAAAACAGTGAGAAAAATAAATACCATTTTTCCTTTGGGGTGTGGGGGTTGGGCCAGACCTGAAGTGCTCAGGGCTTACTACTGGCTCTGTGCTCAGGGAGGGCACCTGGCGGGGCTTGGGAACTGTATGTGTGCCAGGGATTGAGCCTAGCTCAGACGTGCAACAGGCAAGCACTCAACCTAGTGCACTACTGCTATGGCCCCAAAATAAGCACCTTTATAGGATTATTATGTATGTAATCATCTTAAATGAGCACTGTTATAGGGTTATTATGTATGTAATCATCCTAAATGAGCACCTTTATAGGATTATTATCTGTGTAACGCAATCACCACTATAAACTAGGTTTTACTGGTCCAAAAAAGGAAATGTATATGAAAGCAGATATAAAAAAAGTACCATGAACAGTGATCTCTTTCTTATCCATTAAGTATTTACATTTTCTGACAATATACACCTAAAACTAAAGATGGAACAAAATGCAATGCACCATGGGATGAACTGAGCATTAAATAGAGGCAAAAGGATACACATGACAACCCTTTAATGTATGTTCTGTAATTCACAGTCTGGAAGGGAAGGAAAAGAGAGAGAGAGAGAAAGGGAAAGAAATAAAGAACCTGCCATGGAGGAGGGCTGGGGGAGGGAGAGGGAACCGGGGACATTGGTGGTGGGAGATGGACACTGGTGGAGGGATGGGTGCTGGAACACTGTATGACCAAAACCCAAATATGAACTTTTTAATTGTATATCTTTGTAACTGTATATCTCACTTGGTGGTGCCTGGGATCAAGGCCATCTCTGCTTGGGGGGTTACTCCTAGTGCTCCTAGTGGTACTCAGGAACGTCATGATTTTTTAGTAGACTTTTAGAATTTTCTACATACAAGAGTATATCATTGGGCTACCTAACCCTCGAGGTGTTGCAGGGAGTGGCTGTGGTGCCCAGCTGCATTGGCAGGTGGCAGACAGGAGATAGGCTTGTCTACACCCCCCAGGGCTCTGCCCTGTGGGCTCTGGATGGTGGATGGTCTGACATAGGAAAAGACTGGGCCCCCTGGGATGAACCCAGAGCCATGGCAGACCCTGGCAAGCTACCCGTGGTGTATTCGATATGCCAAAAACATAACAATAGAGATGAACTGGACAAGAGACAGACCAGACACACAGCTGTGCTGCCCAGCCCATGTGGAGCAGCCCATGGAGTCTCTGAGGAATCGGTTAGTCCCCGGCTGAGACCAACGTAGCTCCTAGGGTAAAGCAGTCATGTGGGGGAAGTCACGCTGGCTGGAATTGGAGCAGGAATTTGGGGTCCTCCCCTCCTTGCCAGTGGGAGTGACTATAGGCTTACAGCCTCCACAACCAGATGCACAGCTGTGACACTGTGCAGCATGCAAGAGGCTTAGATAACAAAGTAGGCTAGGACCAGGTCCTTCCCAGGATCTTTCACATCTGTACAACATAATGATCACTGTAGTTGTAACAAACTGAGGACGTTGATGGGGTATGAGGAACTATAATGTCACACTAGAACTCACTACTGAATATACACATAGATAATTGCATCATAAACCCTAAGGTGGGGGGGGGGGGGGGAATGGCAAGTCACGAGGTGTAGGAGAAGAGAGAAATACAGAGACAGAAATAGAGACAGAGAAAGATGGGAGACTCAGATGCATGGGGGGAGAGCTGCCATCCGGCTCTTTTCTAGCTCAGCTGACCATGAGGCTCCCATGATGCAAGATGGGTTTTGGGTGTTGGCCCATCACCTCCTAGGGCCTCAGAAGCAGCCGGATGAAGCTTGCTCACCATAATAGCTGCCATTTTCTTTTATATATATAATATATATAATATAATATATATATATACATATATATTTTTTTTTATTTATCACCATGAGATAAACAATTACAAAAATGTTCATGTTTGGGTTTCTGCCATACAGTGTTCCAGCACCCATCCCTCCACCAGTGCCCATTTCCCACCACCAATGTCCCAGATTTGCTCCCCCTCCCCTAGCCTGCCTCTATGGCAAGTTCTTTATCTCTTTTCTCTCTCTCTCTTTTTTTAAAGTATTTTATTATACCACTGTGAGATATACAATTACAAAGATATACAATTAAAAAGTTCATATTTGGGTTTTGGTCATACAGTGTTCCAGCACCCATCCCTCCACCAGTGCCCATCTCCCACCACCAACGTCCCCGGTTCCCTCCCCCCCCCAGCCCGCCTCCATGGCAGGTTCTTTATTTCTTTCCCTCTCTCTCTCTTTCTCTTTTCCTTCCCTTCCAGACTATGGATTACAGAACATACATTAAAGGGTGGTCATGTGTATCTTTTTGCCTGTATTTAATGCTCAGTTCTAGGTTGGTATTAGTACCCTCGACAACTGTTAGCACACTGTTCCATTTTCTGTCTTACCTAGCCTCTGACTCCCACGTTTGTGATAATTTCCACCTTTGACAAGACCTCCTGATACAAGGTCATGTTTCATTTGACCTTGGATACTGGTAACATAACATGTACATATATATTTATGTCATGCAAATAAATGCAGTCATTCTGTATCTGTCTCTCTCCTTCTGGCTAATTTCACTCAACATAATCTTCTCCATGTCCATCCATTTATAGGTAAATTTTTATAACTTCATTTTTCCTAACAATATAGCTGCCATTTTTCGCAGTCCAAACCCCACAGCTCATTAGAACCCATGCAAGAAGAGATGCTGATCTCAAGACCAGCTCAGAGCAGCCAAGTTTGAGCCCAGGTAGGCGGCTCTCGGATGTGGAAGTCACCATAAAGAAAAATCATAAAAGATTTTGTCCTTTCCTGAAGTCTCTAATTTCAATACCCAAGTTAGCCAAATCCAAGGTTTCTTGATCTAAATTCATTTTGTGCATATAAAGGATAAAAAAAAATATGGGGCTGGCGCAGTAGCACAGTGAGCAGGACACCTACCCTGCATGTAGCCAACCCACATTTGATGCCTGGCACCCTATGTGGCCCCCAGATCACTGCCAGGAGTGATTCCCAAGTACAGAGCCAGGAGTAACCCCTGAGCATTGCTAACTGTGACCATCCCTCATACAGATATAGATAAAGATAGATAACTGCATATGAGTATATATGACATTTATGTATTTTTGTAGAAAAAGGGATCTCTGCCCCTTAAAAATCTAGAATCAGGGGCTAGAGCAATAGCTCTAGATAATTGGGCATTTGCCTTGCTATATGGTCAATTTAGTTTGATCCCCAGTATGCCATATGAGCCCTCAAACCCACCAGGAGCGAGCCCTGAGCTCAGATACAGGAATAAGCTGTGAAACTGCCATGTATGGCACCAAAATAAAAAAAAATATACATAGAATTAAACTATTTCCTACATATCCATTTTTCAAATAGATAAATTCTCTATTTGGCAAATACTGTTAAACCTTTCAAGTAAAGAAGTGTTAAAATGAACAGAATGACAAGATTTCCTCCTTTGAAGGAACAGATGAATCTTAAATCATGGTAAGCAAAAGTTACTTAAGGAGTACAATGCATGTGTTGAAACAAAGGCAGTAAATGGTTGATTTATAAAAGGTTAAATAGTATTCTCTTTCACAAAAGGAATTTTCAGATGCTCTAACACCATCTGATGAAGTCAGATGACATTAATGAGGTAAAGGAATTTTGTAGTACCTTTCTTCTACTGTAGCTAGATTGGCAATCTAATCAAGAAAACTTTGTTATATCATGACTTGGGCCAGAAAGTAATCATACTTTGACGCAGTAACTGAAGACTTCAGGAGCAAAGGCAAAAGAGAACAGCTGCTCTCCTTTCAGTTATCCTTGTTCACCACTCTGTGCTCTGCAACTTACAAGGTGAAATCCAGGGATCAAACTCCAGTCTCTGTATGCAAGGCATCTGCTTGGCCTGGTAAGCCATCTCTCTGGCCGCAAAAGAACTGCTTTTTAAATATATCCTGAGGAGTTATTTGAAGCAGCGCCTCCTTTATATGATCAAGTACATGTCAAAGATCCACAGAGGTAAACAGAAACAACTCATAGATTATATTTATGATTGGCTGTTTTATCTCTCTATCTATCATCTATCTATCTATCTATCAATCATCTATCTTATTATTTATTCATTCATTCATTCATTCATTCTTATTTATTTATTTTTGGGTCACCCCGGCAATGCTCAGGGGTTATTCCTGGCTCTGCACTCAGGAATTACCCCAGGCAGTGCTTGGGGGACCATATGGGATGCCAGGGATTGACCACAGGTCGTCCGTGGTGCAAGGCAAACATATTACCCACTGTGCTATCGCCCAGCCCCTGACTGGTTGCTTTAAGGGGAAGAAAAAGACAAATTTTTTTAACAGACTTATTGAAAACACTTATAAAGCATAATGCTTCAACTAATTCACTATTTCATCCTAACTATGAAAAAGCATTACCAAATTCTAAGCAACCAATATTACCAATATTAACAATAACATTTCCAAGAAAATGTTTGACATGTTTATACCAAGCTGATATCAAAATATTCAATTAATAATTATAGAAGATAACTGAGGCTCAAAAGATGAGAATGAATTATAAAATGTAATACCATATAAAGTAGCTTACCTTGCAGTTTTTTTAACACAGCAACCTCCATTTTCAGAACTTGCTTCGGTTGTTGAGCTGATTCCACTTTCAGTGCAACATTTTCCCTGGTAAGCATGTCCAAGGCATCGTAAATTTCTCCAAAGCCCCCACCCCCAATCTTCCTCAACTGTTTAGGAAATAAAATAAGAATACACACCAAAAATTACTAGCAAATTCTAACTGGAAACAAATTCACCGGTCATAATTAGAAAATAGCATGTAATTTTATTATCCTTATTTATGGTATAAGATCTCAATATTGTTGTTATGCCCATATCAAAAAAAAAAAACACCTAGAATACATCAAAACTTTTATACTACAGGTTTGCTCATTAAAAGTAAAGGAATACTTCGATTACAAACGATTTTAAAATGCAGTCAACAAAATCAGAAAAGTCACCTAAGAACCTGAAAGTGTCACTACTTACAAATGTTACCAGATTTGTTTTAATCCTAAAACAATTTTTGCGAACTTTCAGCCCATAAAAATGTTTTGCAAATTGAAATCTTATCCAAAATTAGTCTGGTTCAGATGTGTTATGTGGGGAGTTGGAGGTGAGAGTGGGTAGCTTAAAGTTAAAATTAGGTACGTCTTTGGTACCATTTACCTTTCCTCTGAGTGGGCAGAATTCCAACTTCTGCTCTAAATGATCAGCAACCACAATATACCTATTTCAGCGCTTCCCGAAGAGGAACATACTGTTCCTGGAGGTAGCTTGACAGATCTGGGCACAACAGTAGCCTCAGTACTTCTTATTTGTTCACTTCAAGGGGGTAGAGTTAGTTCCAGGGAAGCACTTACTTTTTTTTCTGAAAAGGGGATGGTGGGGCTGGAGCAATAATCCAGCGGGTAGGGCATTTGCCTTGCACGCAGCCAACCCGGGTTCGATCCCCGGCATCCCATATGGTCCCCTGAGCACCGCCAGGAGTATTCCTGAGTGCACAGTCAGGAGTAACCCCTGAGCATTGCCAGGTGTGACCCAAAAAGCAAAAATAAATAAATAGATGAACGAATGACTGAACAAATGAATGAATGAGCGAACGAGCAAACAAACGAATGAATGAATGAATGAAATAAAAAGGGGTTGGGGTAGGCCAAATGAGTTTGAGAGCTTATGGTCTTATATAATAAAATAAAAATAGACTCTACTAATTCAAACACTTTCATCAAACTCTTAATAGTCTTCCTAATAAAATGTATTAAGAGTTTAACTATGGAATATCAGGATCTTTAAGTAATAAAAGAAAATTATGAAGGGTAAACAGGCACCTAAAGGTCAATGGAAAGTGGCAGCACAGAAGTAACAAATGCCAAACTAGATGCAGTATAAAATTAGCCTTCTATTTCCTGAAACTAGGTCTCCTGACCATATTATCAAGCATGCAGGATGTGATATAGGTAAGAAGTCATCCCTGGAGGCACAAGATCCTAAATCCTAACCACCCAGAGGCTTCGGCTCAAGTCCTATATTTCTTTCTCTGCTGTGTCTGCACTGATAGCTGCACCTGGGCTGATTTAATTCTAAAATTGCTACAGAAATGATTTGTGTAGGTATTCAGTTAATCTGTGTAGGTATTCAGTTAATCATCTGGGTAAGCTAAACTTCAATACAACTTGATTTAAAATACGACACTGCTTTAACACTAAATTTGATCAATTTTCCCTTGTCAATGCCCTCGCTCCCTACTGTCAAGTAAGCTTCAGGAAGAGCAGTACTTTTATTTTTCGTTTTGTCTCACAGCATTTGGCAAAGTAGCATTTGGCAAACTAGAAAACTATGTTTTATTAAATAACATACTGTTTAATATAAACAAATTACAGTTTTGCCTAACTTAGGTCTGATGTTAGAAAGAGATACCATGAGGAACTCTAGTAAGAACCTGAATTAAAATTACGTTCCCCAGAAACATAGCTCAGTGGACTAAAGCACGGCGCTCTACACACAGGAGGGGCCCATATTCGAGTCCCAGCAGCACATGGCCCCCTGAACACTGCCAGGAGACGCCCCCCCACCAGCAGAGAGTGAAGAACAGCTTCACTGTACCACTGGGTGTGGAGCAAAAATGTAAAAAAAGAAACAAACAAAACCCCAAGAAAATAGTAAAGCAAAATAAAATATCAAGACTTTATTTTAGTTAAATGAACTATTGTTTGTGGGTCCTGATTATATTTTGTGTGTTAAAAAAAAAAAAACTAGAGTGGGACCAGAGCAATAGCACAGCAGCTAACACACTTGCCTTGCACGCTGCCAACCTGGATTCAACTCCGGCATCCCATTCGGTTCCCGGAGCACAGTGGCCAGGTGTGATGTCTGAATGCAGTCAGGAGCAACCCCTGAGCATTGCCAGGTGTGGCTCCAAAACAAAAAAACAAGCTATAGTGACTTAAAAAACTCAAACAATACCGTATCTTATCTTTATTATTTATTTTGTTTACAGTGCTTTGGAGTGCTCAGGGTCATGCCTGGTGATGCTGGGGGGACCATATGTTAATTGAGATCACACCTGGGGCTTCTGCATGCAAAGCACATCCTCCAGCCCTTTTGAGTTGTCTTCCCCTCTGGGCTAAAATTATCTTTTTTCATTTCTAGAAAGTGAAGAAAAATGGTCTCATGTTTTGCCTCACAAGAAAAATAATTCTGAACATAATAATGCTGAAGTAAATTTTGGTACCATCCCAGTCATCTGAACAAGATTAAAGCGTTCATTTCTTTAACTTGAGCTCTACAAAATCCTAAGACATCATCAATGCTCCTGAGAAAATGTTCAATTCAGTACAGAGAAAGTATATACAGAGCAGGGTAGGAAGTAAGGCTTCACTGAAGGCAAAGTATATTCTACAGATGGTCTTAATAAGATCCTCCATCATTTTTGCTCCTCTTCATTTGTGACCTTACAATTCATTCAGAGGTAAAAGTCTATTTCTCTGCCACCTAAATTCTGGGTGATTCTTGTAACTGCTTTAACTAACAGAAGACAAAAAACCACGCCTGCCTAACTTCCGAGAACAGTCCTTAACCAATGTTACAGCTTCTGTTTTGTGAGCCCTAAGGGAGCCAGCCATCAAGTGTGACCATCCTAGAGTAGTCACAGGTCTATGCAAATAATTTTATAAAATGAGATACCACATTAGGAGAGTGGAAAGGGGATAAAATTAGAACCAAAAGGCCCCAAGACACCAGACAAATCATCTGGAAATAGATTCTCTGACCCAACCAGTCTTGCTAGTGCCACACGACTAGCAAGACAAACATCAAAAGCAAACTTATCCCTAATTCTTAATTTATAAAGCTGTTTTAAGACTCAAAAATTTGTTGTTTCTTTTCTAAGCCACAGCTGGCAGTGGTCAGGGCTTAATCCTGCCTCTGTGCTCAAGGATCATTCTTGGCAGGGTTCAGGGGATGCTATGTGGTAAGGTAAAAGGGATCAAATCTGGATCAGCTATGTGTAAGGCGACAACCCGGCATGCTCTATCATCACTCCAGGCCCACAGATCTCAACATTTCAATACAGTCATATCTATAACACAAGACAACCCAAAAATACCATCAACAAGAGCCTATGATTTCTTTCTGAAAGTACCCCTATGCACTACTATGCACTTATCCCAAATTCTGGGGATGAGTTCAAAATATGTATTAATTCTGATTACCAGGTTGCAGGATCCATAGCTTCATTTTGGCAAACATACAGCAAAACATAGCTCTTGATATAATTACTTGAGAAGTGAATGTAAATTCATATTTGACATAAAAAATATGACAAGAGGGTGGGCTTTCCTGCAAGGGCCCATGATTGTGACATGGTTCTTTTTCTTAATTAAGGTAAATTTTCAAAATCTACTTTTTTTTGTCTGATCAGTAGAATGCATGCCACAGGAACATGCACCTGCTTTTTTTCTTTACAATGTATAGTTCTAAAGGAATATTTTTTTTCCCCAATCCGCTAATAAGTTAAAGAAACCAATAAAATACCTTTGCTAGGGGCTAGAGAGTTAATACAGCGATTGGGGCATCTACCTTGCACATGGCTAACCCGGGTTCGATCCCCGGCATCCCATATGGTCCCCCAAGCACCACCAGGAGTAATTCCTGAGTGCAGAGCCAGGAGTAATCCCGGAGCATTGCTGGGTGTGACCCAAAAAAAAAAAAAAAAAAAACTTTGCTAATGGAAAAAAAAACCTGTTTACAAATAGACTGAATAATGAAATACACTTAAATATATCAAAACCAAAAACAGATCCTTTAGGAAGGGAAAATATGACAGATTCTATATCAAGGGCAGGAATACATTAAAGAATTATGAGGGGCTGGAGCAATAGCACAGTGGTAGGGTGTTTGCCTTGCACGTGGCTGACCTGGGTTCGATCCCCAGCATCCCATATGGTCCCCCGACACCGCCAGGAGTAATTCCTGAGTGCAGAGGCAGGAGTAGCCCTCAGCATTGCTGGGTGTGACCCAAAAAGCAAATAATAATAATAATAATAATAATAATAATAATAAAAATTATGAGAGTCTGGGGGAAGTGGTTCCATGGTAGAGCAAATGTTTCATGTGTGCAAGGACCTAGGATTGATTCCTGATAACTGCAAAAAAAAAAAAAAAAAGAAAAGAAAAACTTCATAGTCATGTTAAAATGACTCAGAAGACAAGTTAGTCAAGTCAATCTGAGCATCAAGAAAGAAAACAACAATAAAGTGAAATACATGAAATGTTTAAATCCATGAATTCTTAATTATACTAAAAACAGTCCATTCACTATTACTTTGGGGGGGTTGAACCATACCCAGCAATGCTCAGGGCTTACTCCTGGCTCTGCACTCAGGGATAACTCCTGACGGGCTCTGGGCATGACATGAGATGCCAGGGATTGAACCTGGGTCAGTGGTGTGCAAAGCAAATGCCCTACGCACTGTGCTATCACTCCAGCCCCAAGTTTTTACTTTTTAATGTTTTCAGTTTGGGGTAGGATCACACCCAGGGGTGTTCAAGGGAGCTAAACTGTGTTCTGACGTGGAATGAAGCTGGATTGAAGTGACTTGACTATTTGCATTAACTCTAGCTCCTAAAAAAGACAGTTCACTTTTAGAGGAAGTCAGGGAACAGATCACTGTTTTGAATATTGATACATTTTTTTTAAATCAAGTATTTATTCAGTTTGCCTAATCAAGTTGTATTTCAGAATGATCAAATAGCTGATGAAAAATTTCTCTTTACAGGGGCGGGCGATAGCCCAGGGCATTTGCCTTGCACGTGGCCGGCCTGTGCCAGCCTGGGTTCGATTCCCGGCATCCTATATGGTCCCCCGAGCACCGCCAGAAGTAATTCCTGAGTGCAGAGCCAGAAGTAGCCCCTGAGCATTGCCGGGTGTGACCCAAAAAAAAGCAAAACAAAACTAAAACAGAGATGAAAAAAAATATGACAAATTCCAAAACCCTAAATAGACCTAGGCAACGATAATCAATAATGCCAAAACCACAAAAAGATGGACAATGAGACATGCCATATTTCCAAGTGAAAGTTTATAATGCCCTCTACACAAAAAATCACCAACAATAAAAACCCCCTACACTTCAACAAACAAACCTGAAAACAGATGCAATTAAGCTTTTATATATAGCTAACCCTTTACATAAATTGCAGGAGTCAGAGAATTATGTTAACACCACAAGGAAAGAAAAGTCACAGAACTCTAAATCATGGGAAATTATGGAGGCAAACGACCTAGTTTCTTAAAAATAAATAAATTGTAGAGGTCGGAAAGACAGCACAGCAGATAAGGCACTTAATTGCCTTGAACGTGACTGAACTAAGTTCAATCCCCATAACCCATATGGTCGCCCAGCACATCCAGGAGTGATACCTAAGTGCAGTGCCTGAAGTAAGCCTTGAGCACAGCTGAGTTTAGCCAAAAACATAAAAACACAACAAAATTGTAGGGCTGGAGCTACAGCTGGTAGAGCATTTTCCCTGCACATAGCTGTCTGGGTTCGAGCCCCAGAATCCCATATGGTCCCCAGAGCATGGCCAGGAGTAATTCCTGAGTACAGAGTCAGGAGTAACCCCTGAGTATACGCAAAGATAAAATAACATTAATAAATAAAATTGTAATAAAAATAATAGAAACTTAGTAATTAAAAGAAATGCAAATGCTATCAACTAACTGCAATATATAGATTTTACTGAGATCTAGACTCAAACTGTTAAAAAAAGCTTTTCTTTATAGATAAATACTTAATATCACAGAGCAGATATGCTTTGGTGAAAGAACTGCTTCAAAATATTCTGGGGGGGCCAGAGCGATAGTCCAGCAGGTAGGGCATTTGCCTTGCACGCTGCCAGCCCGTGCCGGCCTGGGTTCGATCCCCAGCATCCCATATGGTCCCCCGAGCACCGCCAGGAGTAATTCCTGAGTGCAGAGCCAGGAGAAACCCTTGATCATTGCCGGGTGTGACCCAAAAAAAGCAAAAAAAAAAAAAAAAAAAAAAAAATTCTGTCAGGAGATTAAAGAAATTAAATAACACTGACCATCAACTGATGGGAAAACAGGAAATTTATTATATTAGTCTCACTATTTTTATGTTTTTTCTAAATAAGAAAAAAAACCATTGTATTCTATCAGTTTTCAATTTTTCTTGATAAATGTATACTCTCATTTACCTTACGAAAAAGTATTAACTATTAGATGCTAGGAAAATTTAATACCATAACAAGAAAGTATAAGAAATGGAGCATAAGCAGAGCTTATCATAGGAAAATAAAAACTGCTTTTAGGCATATAAGCAATATAAGTAATGTCTTCTAATAAAGCACTATTTTTATCAAGGTATCAAAATACACCCTCCACTTAGAGTTTCCCTATCTTGTGCTTCCTTCCGCCCCCACCCACTCTCTCTCTCGTCTGAAGTACTCACCACTTTCCATCTTTCTTTGACCAGGATTCCAACACTCAGGATATCCGGCTGTTCCCCTCCTCCACTCATTGCAATTCACAGGCGTGGCAGAATGGCTACACAGGCATCCAGTTCCCAAGGGTGGTTTCCATTTAACCTACAATAATAAGAGAAGCAGCAAATCAAGGCTAATTAGTTAACTCAAACTCCAGCACCACGGAACCCTACTAATTCTATGTATTACATTAGGTTGGTTGCATTGTTTATAAAAGGGTTAAAAAAACTACAAAGTTCATTCCAAAATCTGTTTAGTTCATATTTTTTTTTAAAAGTACTCTCTTAGGGGCTGGAGAGGTAGTACAGCTGGTAAGGAGCTTGTCTTGCACACACCCAACCTGGATTTGAATCCCAGCTTCCAGCACCGTCCCTTAGCATGCTCATAAATAATTCCTGAGTGCAGAGCTAGGAGTGAACCCTGAGTATTGCCAGGTGTAACCAACCCCTGAGAAAATATACTCTTTTCATTATAGATGCCAGTAAATTAGCAAGTCACTATAAAAACACTTGTTACAGCACAGATTATTAACAATAACTGAAACTGATAAAATAAAAGGTGAGCAGGGTACAAATGGTAATTAATATGGACACTACATCATGAGTACAACACTGCTTAAGCTAAATGGTACACAAATTACAGTAGTTTATAGTTTAATGGGTTGTTACTTAAACCTTAAATTTCACTGCATAACTGTATCACTGTCTTCCCGTTCATCTTAGATTGGCTCGAGCGGGCACCAGTAACATCTCCATGTCCTGTCTCATGCTAGTAGAGCCCAATGGCATCTGCTTGCTCCAGGAACATAAAGAGCCTCAAACCATTCCATGGGAATGAGGTCTAAAATTGTTACTGGTATTTGACATATCAAACACAACAAGGGTAGCTTGCCAGGCTCTGCAACCTTAAATTTATCAGAGCTAAAAAAAATACTTAATACTACTTAATATTTAAAAGCGTATCTGAAACAATGAGTAACAGGGAAAGGTTGTTTATAAAATTGATACAATTAAGGGATGAAAAAGATAATGATAAATGAACATCATACAACCTGATCTGTATAAATACAGAGCACAAAAAATTTAGACTAGTGGATTTCAAAATCTTAATTTAGCCCTAGAACTAAGGGGTGGGAAAAAGGAAAATGCTTTTTAGAACAACAAAGCATAACAAGAATATCCCACGGCCAGAGAGACAGTAGAGCATGTAAGGTGCTTGCCTTGCCCACGGCTGACAGGGAAAGCACCCCCAGGCTCCATATGGTCTTCTGGTGCCCGTCAGGAGTGATCTCTGGGTGCAGAGCCAGGAGTGAGCCCTGAGAGCATCCAGGTGAGCCCGCTCTCCCCCCAAAAGAATAGTTATTCTATGAGAAAAGTAGGCGACAGGATGACATTCTGAGATAATTTAGAAAAACTAAAAACTAAAGAAAAGATAAGGAAGATTCAACTAAATTAATGGCAGAAAATCATACAGGGAAAGTGGGGAATAATGAGGAAATTATTAAAAAATAAGAGCAAACAATTTAAAATGGTAACTTTTAAATCAAGGTTCCTTAAATAGCTTTTCCATACTAGTCACATGACACTGTACATATGAACATGGCTGCCCTATCAAATCAACAAGCAGCACATTACCAAAACTATGACCGCTAAAAAGAAACCTCAAAGAACTAAAATTTCCCAATTGCCAAAAAATAAACTATTTGACCATATAAATAAATGGCAGATTATAACAAGGAGAAAATACCAAAAAGACAAACACCCCCATTAAGTTCATAATAATGGCACTCATAAAGAAAACTCTGGGATCAATTCTAGAGATTGCTAGAGCACAAATCACTACTTTGAATATTGAAAAATAAACTGCATTTCTCCTACTTGTTGCAGGAATAGTATTTCGGAGAAAATAGAAATATCAATCAGAGGGCAACCTTTTCCTTAGAAAACACTATAACTTAATACACAGAGAAGTTGGGGCCAGAATGATAGTACAGTGGGTTGGGTGTTTGCCTTGCATAAGGCTGGCGCAGGTTTGATCCCGGCATGCCATATGGTCCCCTGAGCACTGCCAGGAGTAAATTCCTGGATGCAGAGACAGGAGTAACCCTGAATATTGCCAGGTGTGACGTAAAAAAGCAATGGATGGATGGATGGATGGATGGATGGATGGATGGATGGATGGATGGATGGATGGATGGATGGATGGATGGATGGATGGATGGATGGATGGATGGATGGATGGATGGATGGATGGATGGATGGATGGAAGAGATGAGTGGGTGGAGAGACAAATAAATAAATAAATAAATAAACAAATAAACAAACAAATAAATAAATAAATAAATACAGAAGAAATAACAGATTAGAAAAGGACCATTTTCCAATTCCTGAATACTGATCTGGACA
Organism: Cryptotis parvus; assembly: GCA_021461705.1. NCBI lineage: Eukaryota > Metazoa > Chordata > Mammalia > Eulipotyphla > Soricidae > Cryptotis > Cryptotis parvus. The sequence continues at coordinate 30,312 of JAJIBD010012834.1, read as the reverse complement.
CCAACAATGTGGCTGCTAAAACAGTGTATATGTATGATACCGTATAACTAACTGGTGATATTTTTGTAACCATCTTCTTCACTTATAATACAAAATTTATTATACAAAACATGTTTTAGTTCGATAAAGGAGCAAAAGCGTGCAAAATGGAGCAAGGAAAGCCTCCTCAACAAGTGGTGCTGGGAAAACTAGGCAGCTACATGTAAAAAAAAAATAATTTGGACCTCTGTCTAACACTATGCACAAAAAATCAGATCAAAATGGATTAAAGATCTCAATATCAGACCTGAATCCATAAAGCATATTGAAGAAAACCTAAGAAAAACCCCCCCATGACATAGAAGCTAAAGGCATCTTCGAAGATGAAATACCACTAACAAAGCAACTGGAAGCAAAGATAAACATATGGGACTACATAAAATTAAAAGCTTCTTCACCTCAAAAGAAACAGTGACCAAGATACAAAGACAGTCCACAGAATGGGAAAGAATATTCACCCAATACCCATCTGATAAGGGATCAATATCCAGGATATATCAGGCACTGGTAGAACTTTATAAGAAGAAAACAGCCAACCCCATTAAAAAATGGGGAGAAGAAATGAATAGACACTTCAATAAGGAAGAAATTCGAATGGCCAAAAGGCATATGAAAAAAATGCTCATTATCACTAGTCATCAGAGATGCAAATCAAAACAACAATGAGGTATCATCTCACACCACAGAGACTGATGCAGATCCAAAAAGGCAAGAACAACAAGTGTTGGCGTGGATGCAGGGAAAAGGGGACTCTCATCCATTGTTGGTGGGAATGTCGACTGGTACAGCCTTTTGGGGAAAACAACATGACATTCCTCCAAAGACTAGACATTGAGCTCCCATTTTGCCCCAGCCATACCACTCCTGGGAATATACCCTGGGAAGCCAAAAATACACAGCGAAAACACCATCTGCACCTTTATTTTCATCGCAGCACTATTCACAATAGCCAGAATCTGGAAACAACCAGAATGCTCGAGAACTGATGACTGGATAAAGAAACTTTTGTACATACACAATGGAATACTATGCAGCTGTTAGAAAAAAATGAACTTATTAAATATGCCTATAAATGGATGGACATGGAGAGGGTCATGTTGAGTGAAATTAGGCAAAAGGAAAAAGACAGATATAGAATCACTGCATTTATTTGCATGGTATAAATAAATATATATATACATATGTATATGTGTATATGTATGTATGTATGTGTGTGTGTGTATATATATATATATATATATATATATAGTATAAAACCAATATCCAACACAGGCAAAACATGGATCAGGAGGTCTTGTCAAAGGTGAAATTTGGGCGGAGCGATAGCCCAGCGGGTAGGGCATTTGCCTTGCATGTGGCCGGCCTATGCCGGCCTGGGTTCGATCCCCGGCATCCCATATGGTCCCGAAGCACCGCCCAGGAGAAATTCCTGAGCAAAGAGCCAGGAGTAACCCCTGAGCATCGCCGGGTGTGACCCAAAAAAGCAAAAAAAAAAAAAAAAAAAAAAAGGTGAAACCTACCACAAACGTGTGGGAGTCAGGTTAGGTAAGACAAAGAAGGAAACAGTATGCTAATAATTGTTGAAAGTGATAATACCAGCCTAGAACTGAGCATTGAATACAGGCAAAAAGACACACATTATAACCTATAAATGTATGTATACATTTATAGATACATTTCATACATTTATATAATTTATACTTACAACCTATAATTTATACATGCATTATATGTTTGATTATAGGTTTATATGATTATAGGTTATACATTTATAATCTATAAATGTATGTATACATTTATGTACACATTTTGTTCAGAACTTCCATGCTGAACATGACGATATAGTTTAGTCAATGATTCTGAGGAAATGAGAGGAATGCCAAGGTGTCTTGTTTTCTGACCTACTGCACCATGGGGAGAAAATTTTCATTTCAAGTAGAAAAGAAAAATTAAAGATATAAGCTGATATAATCCACAGTGTGTAAGAGAAGGAAGAGAGAGAGAGAGAGAGAGAGAGAGAGAGAGAGGAGTGAGATAAAGAACCTGCCATAGAGGCAGGCTGGGGGGAGAGAAGAGGGAATGGGGGACATTGGTGGTGGGAAATGGACACTGGTGGAGGGATGGGTGCTGGAACACTGTATGACCGAAACCCAAACATGAACATCTTTGTAATTGTATATCTCATGGTGGTATAATAAATATTTTTTTAAAAACACATGTTGGACATTAAGTTTGTTTATTTATGGGCAGAGCTGCTACCAGATCTCCCTGTGCTCAGCCGCTCACAAGGCGCCCGCGAGGATGGCAGGTTCTAGCCCTGGCCCGCCACCCCAGCAGAAACTTGCAACAAGCCAGACGACCCCCCTACCCCATGAGGGCCGCCATTTTCCACATCTGGACCTCCCTCTCGTCAGAACTCTATCCAGCAGACGAGCCTATCACAGCCCGGCTTAGCGCGGCCGCTTGCAGCCGCTCGGTTCATCAATAAATGCCGTATTTAGAGGTGACTACAAAGAGTATGCCACCCGCACGGCAAGCCTGGCAAGCTGCCCGTGTCATATTTGATATGCCAGATACCAGTAACAATTATGTTAGGTCATTCCCATGACCTAATATAATGGTTTGAGGCTCTTTATATTCCTGGAGGCGAGCAGATGCCTTTGGGCTCTACTAGCATGAGACAGGTCATATGGAGATGTTACTAAAGCCCGCTCGAGCAAATGGAAGATAGTGATTTATTTATTCATTCATTCATTCATTCATTCATTCATTTCGTCTTTTTTTGGGGGGGGGAAATGGACAGTGAAAACTCCTGGTCCTGCCCCGGAATTACCCTGGCGGTGCTTGGGCGACCATATGGGATGCCGGGAGTGAACCCAGGTCGGCTGCATGAAGGCAAGTGCCCTCCCTGCTGTACTATCATTGCGGCCCAGGACATTAAGTTTAAACTCAAGTTTTAAAATTTAATTCTCACATATCACTGTCACTGTCTTCCTGTTCATCATCGATTTGCTCGAGCGGGCACCAGTAACATCTCCATATGTCCTGTCTCATGCTAGTAGAGCCCAAGGGCACCTGCTTGCTCCAGGAACATAAAGAGCCTCAAACCATTCCACAGGTCATGGGAATGAGGTCTATAATTGTTACTGGTATTTGGAATATCAAATACGACCCGGGTAGCTTGCCAGGCTCTCCTGAATTCTCACATATACAGCCAAATAAGTCCAATAAAGATGGCAAAACCATTTCACAAAGAAGGAATTGTCTTTTCAACAAAAGGCATTAAGAAAATTGAATCCGGGAAAAAACAAGGGAAAAAACAAAAGAGAGAATGTAAATCTGGGTAAGGTTTCAGTGCAGCATCAACGGCCGTAGCTTTAATGCACATGGCCCAGTTGGTCTCTGGGCAGCTTGGGAGGTCCTACTACTCCCAAAGAAAATCTGGATATCCAAGTACAAAAGTATGAAGCTGGAAGTTATTCTGATAGAATATGCAAAAAATTTGAAACTGAAACCATGAAACTCATTGAAAAACATAGGGCCGGCGTGATAGTCCAGCAGGTAGGGCGTTTGCCTTGCATGCAGCAGACTTGCATGCAGCAGACCTGGGTTCAATCCCGGCATCCCATATGATCCCCAAGCACCACCAGGAGCAATTCCTGAGTGTAGAGCCAGGAGTAACCCCTGAGCATTGCGGGTGTGACCCAAAAAAGGAAAAAAAAAGATGGAGGAAATTCAATTGCACCAGATTTGTCAACAATTTCTTGAATGAGGTTAAAAAAATATAGAAACTGAACTTCATCAAAATAAGCTGAGGTATTAAAAGATATTTAACAGCGTGAAAGGGCAACCCATGGAATGAGAGAAAATACCTTCTAACTGTATATCTGATATTGGATTAATATGCAGAATATGTAGAGAATTACAACTCAACAACCAACAGACTAAAAAGGCCAGGGGCCATTTTAGTGCCATAAAAGCAGGCACTTTTCACATCAAGAAGGCATGAAGTCATGAGTTTGAGCCCTAACGCTACCAGCATGCTAAATGCACCCAGGCAGCGGCTGTTCTTTGGTGTCCCAGTGCTGCAATGCAGTGTAGCACTTTGTCTCTCCATGCAGTCAACCAAGTGTGTGCAAGCACGGCATGGGGCGGGCTCAAGGGAAGAGGGAAAATACCTTTTTTCTTTCTTTTGCCTTTTTTGGGTCACACCCGGCAATGCTCAGGGGTTTCTCCTGGCTCTGCACTCAGGAATTACTCCTGGCGGTGCTCGGGGGACCATAATGGGATGCCGGGGATCGAACCCAGGCTGGCATGGGCCGGCCGCATGCAACGCAAATGCCCTACCCGCTGGGCTATCGCTCCGGCCCCAAGAGGGGAAAATATCTTAAAGTAACAAAGAACATGTTTTTAAAAAAATGGGCAGGGAGATAATGCAGGGGGTTAAGGCACTTCTTGCATGCAGCTGACCCAGTTCAATTCCCAGCACCACACGTAGACCTTGAGCACCGACACGTATGACTCCACTTCCCCAAGCCCTTGTCACATCCCTAAATGAGAAAGTAATCTAAATAGACATTTCTCAAAATAAGATATACAAAAAGCCATAAAGGTATGTGGAAAACTGCTTAACTTCACTAATCTTGAGAAGAATACAAGTAAAACTACCTTATACTCACTAGGATTGCTAGCTTCAAATACATAGAGCAACAAACACAAAAAGTTTTAGAGAAGATATGGAAAATCTGGAAACCTGATGTATTGCTGATGTATATGTAAAATAGAATTACTATGGGAAAGCGTATTAGAGTCCTCAAAAAAAAACCCTAAATATAAAATTATGATATCACTGTGTAATCCCACACTGGATTATGTATCTTAACGTTTTCAAAGGAGAGACTCAAAATTATTGGGGGGGTGGGGAGAGCAGTGGCATACCCAGGATTTCTAGAGAGCTATTCCTGTCTCTATGCTTGGAGGTTACTCCCTAAAGTGTTCAAGGGTCCATACATTGCTGGGAATTCAACAGGGATTGTCTGTATGCAAGGTAAGCACCTTAACCCGTGCTCTCTCTCAGCTAACTCCCCTCAAAATGACTATCCAACTATCACTATCACTATCTTCCCGTTGATCATCTATTTGCTAGAGTGGGCACCAGTAATATCTCCATATGTCCTGTCTCATGCTAGTAGAGCCCAAGGGCATCTATTCGCTCCAGGAACATAAAGAGCCTCAAACCATTATATTAGGACATGGGAATAAACTAATATAATTGTTACTGGTATTTGACATATCAAATAAAACAGGGCAGCTTGCCAGGCTTGCCATGCAGGTGGCATACCCTTGTAGTCACCTCTAAATATAGCATTTATAGATGAACGCGCGGCCAAGCGGCTGCATGAGACGGACTGTGATAGGCTGTCGCTGGGTGGAGTTCTGACGAGAGGGAAGTCGGATGTGGAAAATGGTGGCCCGATGGAGTGGGGGGGGTCATCTGGCTTTGTTGGGCGGCTCTGCTGGGGTGGCGGGCCAGGGCTAGAACCTGCCATCCCTCCCAGGCGCCTCGTGAGGGGCTGGGCACAGGGAGAGCAAGTAGCAGCTCTGCCCCATGTCTGTGAGTCTCTGGTTCAGCATACCCGTTTAGTTACTTACAGCTGCTATGTACTCCTTATTTACTTGATCTTCTCATAGCTGAAAGTGGTGTATTAAATTCTTTGCCATTATTGTATTCTCTCATATTGATAATGCCTATTAACATAACTGTCTATTACTATTTCTATTAAGACTATAAGCATTGCTTAATGTATTGAAGTGCTCCTTCAGGTAAGGAATTGGGGCAAAACTAGGGCTGACAACTAGCATGAAGTCTGGAGAGGCTGGTGAAGCTCCAACATAATTTATCTACATACAAAGGTTTAGTATTAAAGCAATACTCTCAATTACCAACATCGTAAAATCTTGCTGTTGGGGGGGGGATAGCTGGCTATGCTCAGGGCTTATTTCTGGCTGATGTTCAGGGATCACCCCAGGCCAGGAATGTTCTCATCTGAAATTATGCAGAGATAGCAATTAATGTATCCGGCAAGCCGACTAGGAATTAGGAGCTGAAAAGGAAATCTCGGAGTTGGTCCCTCTCCTTGGAATGACACTCCCGTCCAGGGGTGGGGAAACAACAGCGGGAAGGCCCTTTGCCTTGCGGCGTGTCGCACCTGGGTTCATCCCTGTACACCACGTGTGATCGACTATCCAACAGAAACAGAAAATTATAATACAGATGGCCCTTGAACAAATTAAAGATAAAATGGGGGCCAGACCAACAGCATAGTGGGGAGGGTGTTTGCCTTGCACGCGGCCTGACCCAGGTTCGATCGCTGGCAACCCTATGTTCCCCAGCACTGCCAGGAATAACCCTTGAGCATTGCTGGGTGTGACTCAAAAAATTTTTAAAAAAAAATTTTAAATATACAAAATGTTTACATTGTTTTTATAAGTACCTAGATGAACTGCACAGTTAAACATGCTTAAATGGCAAAGCATTGTGTATATTTTACTACAATAAAAAGTTTGAATTTCAATATAACTAGGTACCTCACAATTAGAACTATAACAGTCAGAGTTGGAGAGACAGTACAAGGGTTAAGGTACTTGCCTTGCATGTGGCTGATCATAGTTCAATCTCTGAAACTGCCTGGTCAGACAACAAATCCTTCCCCAAACAAAGAGAACTATAAAAGACGAGTCATTTTCATTCTATCTCTAAATTACCATCTTAAAGACCAAGAAAAGAAGTGATGTCCTAGGTGAAGTCATTTGGAATAAGGGAAAAATTCTAAGAATAAACTGTTCCAGATAAGGAACTGACCCCCTAGGGAAAAGACACAGAACTCTATAAGCTTCTATAAGGTAGGTGTATTAAACTCCTAATATGACTCCCACTGACACCATCTCAGGCTATTATCCCTGCCTATGAGTGGGAGTGGACCTAGTGACTTGTCTCTACTGAAGAGCAAAAGTGAGAGAATACAACTGCTCAGACGGTATTAAAAAGTTTGTGACTTCTACCCGCTAATATTCTCCCTCTGATTCTTCCCACTTGCCTGTTCTGATCAAACTAGCTGCCATGTCACTCAAGACAAAAAATCTATCTCTCTAAATTACCTCCTTCTGAGTACACCTTCTGCTAAAGGTGTTATAGGATTCTACATGTAACAGCTGCAGTAGCTAGCAGAGTTCTGCGGCCCTCTACCACTAAGAAGCTGACTCACACCAGCAGAAGCTTCGAGATAGATATTTCCCCAGTTCAGCCTGTGATTACTACCTTCCTTCACTGTTGTCTTTAATTAACCCAATAATAATAAACACATGGCAAATCATACCCAAAACCCACAGACAACATAATAAAAGTTGTTATAAAAGCATTAATTCTGATCATTTGTTACACAGCAAAAGAAAATACACCAGACTTCATTGAGCAATAGATCCTCAAGATTATGCAGGAATAATAAAATGTTTTACACTTCACATCATAGATTGTATCTGACATTATGAATTAATTGTTTTTAGTGTCTCTAATGTCAAATAACGGGGATTCATTTCTTTTCAGAACCAGTAGCAAAAACCAAGTCTCAAGGACAGGGATGTGGCTCAGTGACAGACCAAGCTTGCCATTGTCGGGTGAGACCCCGACACGCACTGGTGCAGAGTACCTCATGGCAGCTCTGCTGTGTGTCCGCAGCGCCACGCAACAGTGTGCAATCTCCGGTACCCCACAACCAAGTGTGCAACCCCTAACAAGCACTGCAACCTAATTGTGCAGGGGCACCACAACCACAGTATATGACACCTGGTCACATAGCGTATCACCAACAAAGAGAACGGAAGGAGTGGGGGGGAGAATAATCCAATCTTAGTGCAAAAAAAAAGTAGATCCTGCAAAAGAGAAATAAAATAAATTCCTCATTGGGAATATCCTTATTCACCCTAAAATAAGGAGAAAATGCACAAGGATGATTCTGAACAACATTGCTGTATCTGGCGACATTGCCGAAACAGACTTGAGGATGAATAACATATGGCAGAACATATTAAGGAGTTTCAATCCACAAAACAACATGTGGCCAAAAGAGATGAAACATTTCTATACATAAAAAGAAAAGAAAATAGAACAAAGAAAATGAGAATCAGCACTTACAATCCCCTGAATTACAACTCTTTTTTTTTTGTTGTTGTTGCTGTTTTTATTTTTTGGGTCACACCTGGCTATGCTCAGGGGTTACTCCTGGCTCTTTAATCAGGAATTACTCCTGGTGGTGCTGGGGGGACCATATAGGATGCCGGGGATCGAACCAGGTCAGCTGTGTGCAAAAGGCAAAGCCCCACGCACTGTGCTATCGCTCCGGCCCTGATTTACAACTCTTTAACCATAAAAGACCAGGGAGATGGCTTGAAGGACTGGAGCGTGTGACCCAAGTTCAATCTCCAGCACCACATGGTCTCTGAGCATGACTGGGTGAGATGCCACAGCACTAAGCAGGATGTGATTCCCAGACCAACAAGAAAAGAAATTAGCATTATCCCTAGATCCTCTACCACACTCACAAGTTAGTAATCTGCATTTAATCAGATCAAATGGTAAAGTTAAATTAGTTAAAAATGAAACATAAAATTTTATCAGAAAGACAAGAAATGAGTGAAGAACAAAAAATGATCAAACAAATGAACAAAAATGCTGCTGGGCCAGGGTGACAGCTACAAGGGCTAACCACGTACTTTGCACATGAGATGTTCATCCCTGGCATCAACGGTCAGTCAGGAGCAACTCCCAAAGAACTTGCTGTGAGCAGCCCCTGTGCACCACTATGTGTTGCCTAACACACATACACACAATGCTGAAGCACAAAGATGGAAAAAGTTGTATAAGGAGGGCTGGAGTGACAGCACAGCAGGGAAGGTGTTTGCCTTGTATGTGGCCAACCCAGGTTCAATCCCGGCATCCCATATGGTCCCCTGAGCACCACCAGGAAAATTCCTGAGCAGAGAGTCAGAAGTAACCTTTGAGCGTCGCGGGTGTAACCCAAAAAACAAAGAAGAAAACATATATATATGGATTCCAAAATCAAAAAATCAGATCGGGGCGGGGCGATGGCCCAGCGGGTAGGGCGTTTGCCTTGCATGCGGCGGCCCATGCCGCCCGGGTTCAATTCCCGGCATCCCATATGGTCCCCGAGCACCGCCAGGAGTAATTCCTGAGTGCAGAGCCAGGAGAAACCCCTGAGCATTGCTGGGTGTGACCAAAAAAAGCAAAAAAAAAAAAAAAAAAATCAGATCAAATCACATACAGTCAAGGGAACTTTCTGTAAATGTATTATCAGAGAAATTAACATAGTATGCTTGTCTTTGAATGTAAGGCATTCCTCATAAAATAGAGGTTAAAGACAACCTACCTAGATTCAGATGTTGGCTTACAACTGAGGGCCCACTATTTAATGTTTCTGTATCTGAATGACCTCATCTATAAAGAAAGAAGCTAGAGGCCAGAGAAACCTGAGCATGATCCCTCCAGCACATTAGCCTGAGTACCACTGGGTGACCCTTGCACTGGGTCTGAGCACTGAGCACCTAGCCTGGCTGGTAGAGGTGTCAGGTAATCCAGCCCACCCCCGGCCAGAGTCCAGGTCTCCCTGACATTGCTTAGGAGGTTCTCCTTGCCCCCAAAAGAAAAAAGGATAACAATGGTGTCTAGGGCGGAGCAATAGCCCAGCCGGTAGGGCGTTTGCCTTGCACGCAGCCGGCCTGTGCCGGCCTGGGTTCGATTCCCCGGCGTCCCATATGGTCCCCCGAGCACTGCCAGGAGTAATTCCTGAGTGCAGAGCCAGGAGTAACCCCTGAGCACTGCTGGGTGTGACCCAAAAAGCACACACACAAAAAAAAAAATGGTGTCTATCTAGAGATTAAAACTGGCTATAGCACAGCGGGTAGGGCGCTTGCCTTGCAAGCGGCTGACCTGGGTTCGATTCCCCGGCATCCCATATGGTCCCCCTGAGCGCTGCTGGGAGTAAATCCTGAGTGTAGAGCCCGGAGTAACCCCTGAGCATTGCCGGGTGTGACCCAAAAAACAAAATAAATAAATAAATAAATAAATACACAAATACATAAACACATAGATAGATAGATAGATAGATAAACAAACAAACAAACAAACAAAAATAAAAACTGGCTATAGGCCAGATTTTGGAAACAACCCCAGTGCCCAAGAACAGATGACTGAATAAAGAAACTATGGTACATCTACACAATAGATTACTATACAGAAACATATTTTCTGTATAAACATTTTTTCATGACTTTTTCCACCAAGGTGGAAAAGTCATGAAATTTACATATAAATGGATGGACCTGGAGAGTATCATGCCATGTGAAATGAATCAGAAGGAAAGACACAGACACAAAGACTACACTCATTTGTGGGATTAAAAAATAATACAGTATGAGATTAATATCCAAGGAAAGTAGAAAACAAGCGTTGGCCAGGAGGACTAGTCCAGAATTAGAAGCCTGCCACAAGTAGGCTGGGGATGGGATTGGGAAAGGACAGTTAGGATAGGCAAACATTCACATCTTACCTCTAGTCACCTAACAACAACAACACAAAAAACCTTCCAGATTATAAAAATCACAATGGGAAAGCAACAAAGAACCACACCACGCTTTGTGAACAAAGATGTTAACTCTGAACACTCATGAGTAACAACCAGTCATATAGCTCTAGCTGGTTTTTCAGCAATAGCTACTAACCTCTTTAATAAGGAATTTAGAAAGGTAGTGTTGAGGATTACCTTTGGGTTGGAAGCAACCCATGGAGTTGACCTCCCGGTAAGGGACTCGGCCAGCCCCCTGGCCGAGTCCAACACTGCCCCAAGGGTTCGCTCACACATGTGGGGGAGGGACCACACTGGCCGTACTTGGAGCAGGGATTTGGGCTCCTCTGCCCTTTCCTCCACCTCCATGCCAGCTATGCCAGAAAAAGAGACCCACACCAGACCCACAGCTCTGTCTTCCTTCCCAGGATCTTTCCCATTTATACACTGTCTACAGTTCTAGGCAGGTTCTAGCTGATACCCGTCATCCCAGTAAGCCTAGCAAGAAACCAGAGCATCCCACACATCATGAGGTCAGTCATTCTCAATATCCAACTCCACATTTCCTCAGAGCTCCACCCAAGAGAAAACCTGATCTTTCCCCTTTAAGTTTCATCAGTAAATGCTCGAGATGAGAGCCTTCTACTGAGAGTATACCACGCACACAACAGAGCCTGGCAAGCTACCCGTGTTTTATTTGATATGCCAAAAACTAGTAACAATTATGGACCTCAATTCCATGACCTGAAGGAATGGTTTTAGGCTCCTCCTGTCCCTGGAGCAAGCAGATGCCTTTGGGCTACACTTGCTTGTGACAGGACATATGGAGATGTTACTTTTGCCCGCTCAAGCAAATCGATGAACAATGGGAAGAGAAGTGATACAAGTTAATATTGAGGATATTTAAGCAGCTCAAAGAAAATAATGGAATGCTCAATTAAAACACAGAAGACATGAGAGCAGAAATGAGAAAACTACAAGCAAAAGCGATAAAACTAAATACAGAGTTTGGCAAGTAAAATGAAAAACTCATGGAAAGCTTTAGCTGCAGAGTAACAGCAGCTGAGAACAGAATCAGTGAGCTCCGAGATGAGGTGCAGGAACCCTCCAGACAACAGTAGAAGGTGGGGGGGATCTTCAAAAAAAAACTAACAGCAGATAAAAGAACTCTGGGATAAATTCAAGAAAAGAATATAAAGATTTTAGAAGTCCCAAAGATTCATGCAGGCAATTTTGATGAAGAAGCATTTGTGAAAGAAATCTCACTGAGAAGCATATGATACCAGATTTGAGGGTACCAGCTAAAAGAGACCCACATATAAAGACACATCCAATCAGAATGACAAAGGCATAAAAACACTGAAAGCAGCAGGGTCAACAAATGAAATTACAAAGGAGAGTCCTTAATATTATGGCAGACTTATCTAATTGAGGGCTTAAAAACAATGGTGGGATATAGCTTTAAAAAAAAATGAAAGGGGATAACATGAAGAGGCTCACAAGCGGCTGGGGAGGCTGGAACTCGGCTCACGCCGGGCCCAGCTGAATAGGGGCACCCCAGGAGGGCAGACGGGTTTTGGGAGTGGGCCCGTCACCTCTGGGGGTCCCGGAAGCAGCCGGATGAGACTCGCCCATCACACTAGCCACCATTTTCGCTGTCCGGACGCTGGGAAACTGCCTCACGACCAGATTAACAGAGCAAAACCAGTTCAAGCCCAGGTCGCGTGGCCGCAGGCGGCCATTGGGATGGTGGAGACAGTGATGTCTTTTAATGCATTGCATTCCACGAGGAACAGGAAGGTTTGGCAGGAGGGAGAGATAGGGAGGAGAGAAATGACATACAGAACCCGCCAAGTAGTTGAGGTGTGGGAGGGAGGAGGGAGGTGGGGACATTGGTGATGGGAGATGGTTTGGGTGGAGAGATGGGTGTTGGAACACTGTGGAACCAAGACTCAGTATGTCTGAAATGGTGTGGTAGTATTTGGGGGGGGGGGAATAATAAAATAAAATTAAATCGGAAAAAAAAATGAAAGGGGTACACATGCTGCCTGAGCCCATGTGGCCGAGCACACGTGGTGCCCGCATCTCCCCTTTTGAGATGTGTACTCTCTCTCTTACTTTCCGTCCTCCTTCCCTTTCCTAAAACCTTCTTAATAAAACCTGTTTTACTTCATAAAAAGAAAGAAAAATAAAGAAAAACCTCTGTGAAATAAACACCTCATCAAGAATACTTTAACCAGCAAGACTCTGATTCAGAAGTGAAGGAATGAGCTATTTATCCATGAAGCTGTGTAGCTTCATGGATAAATAGCTCAGAACTTCATAAACCCAAAATTAACTTTACAAGAACTGAAGGGGCTACTTTAAAATAAGACAAATCTTACAAACACACCAAACTTCTACAGAGATATGGCAAAGAACTCCATGATAATAATCCTAATGTCAATGGCCTAAGCACACCAGTTAACTGAGTGGCAGGATGGATTACAACACTGAATTCAAGCTTCTGTTGTTTACAAGAAACACATTTGGACAGTAAGAGCAAACAGGACAAAAGTTAAAGGTTGAAAGACAGTATTTCAAGCAAACAGCCCCAACAAAAAGGCTAGAGTGGCGATACTTAGGCCAAATAACATCAACTTCAGGCTTAAAAATACTAAAGCAGAGAGGGACTTTTTTTTTTTCCTTTTTTGGTCACACCCGGAAATGTTCAGGGGTTTCTTCTAGCTCTCTGCCAGTGGTCAGAGGATCATACAGGATGCTGGGAATTGAGCCCGAGTAGGCTGCATGCAAGGCAAAAACCTTCCCGCTGTACTACCGCTCCAGCCCATTTCTTAATGACCAAGGGATATGGTTACATAAAGCAGCAAAAACTTACACTCCTAAACAAATACTTTAACTAATGAAGCAAAGATAAACAAATTGGACTACATTAAATTAATAAGTTTCTGCACCTCAAAGGAAATGATGACCAGAATACAGTCCACCACTTATTCAATAAAGGGCTAATATCAAAGATATGTAAACCACTGATAAAACTTTGTAAGAAAAAACATACAACCACATCTAAAACGGGGAGAAGAGGTGAACAGAAACTTCCTCAAAGCAGCAATACAAATAAATAAATGGCCAAAAGGCATATGAAAAATTACTCTATATCACTACACATCATGGAAATTCTGATCAAAACAACAGTGAGATATCACCTTACACCACAGAGACTGGAACACATCAAAAAGAAGAACCACTACCAACGCAGGCATAAATGTAGGCACCTACCTTCACTGCTGTGACAGTATCAACTAGGCAAGCCTTTTTGGAAGACAATATGGTTGTTCCTCAAAAATTAGGAATTGCGCTTCCTTTATGACCCAGCAATTCTAATTCTGGTAATATTTTCCAAGGGCCCAAAAATACTATACAAAAAGAAAATCTGCTCTTGTGTGTTCATTGACAATAGCCAAAATCTGAAAACAAACCAAATGCACAAGAACAGATGACTGGATAAAGACGCCATAGTACATATACACAATGGAATACTACTCGGCCATAAGAAAAGACAAAGTCATGCAATTTGCTGCTAAGTGGATGGATCGGAAGAGTATCCTGAGTGAAATGAATAAAAAGAGAGAGGATGCACAGGATGATCTTTCACATATATGGGATATAAAGAAACATAGCAGGGTTGGAAAGAATACAATGGGTAGGGTACTTGCCTTGTACACAGCCAAGCCAGATTCAATCCCAGCATCCCATATGGTTCCCTGAGCCCGCCAGGAGTGATCCCTGCACACAGAGCCAGGAGTAAGCCCTGAGCACAGCTGGGTATGGCCCAGCAAAACAAAGCAAAAAGAAACATAGTAGGGGACTAACCAATGCCAAAAGCAATAGAAATGAAGAGTAGGAGAAATGGTCCTGAAGAAGATTCTTGCCATGTGGAAAGGTGGGAAAGGTCGGTGAAGGGGCCACTGTGACAATGGATAGAGGGTTGCGGTCACTCAGGACCAGGTCTAGGTACATGATGCACTATCAGTAACAGTAATGTAACCACAGTGCCTAAAGGGGTTGGGGGCCAGGGAGAAAGAAAAAGAAAATAGTCCCTGCCACAGAGGCAGGCTGGGGGGGGGGGGTGATTCAGAGAAACTGGGGACACTGGTGGAGGGAAATGAACACTGGTGAAGGGATTAGTGATGGAATATTGTACATCTGAAACTCAGTCATGAATAACTGTAACTCTGTAATTCACAGATTCAATTTTTTTAAAAAGTGGCTATATGTGGCATATGTTAAACGTTCATTTGTACAAGAGTTTAAATTAGCTCCCAAATGTGTCTTAACTTGAATTTTCAATACCTACCTACATAAAGGAATCATCATAATGAATATCAAAAACAGAAGCAATTTTTAAGAATTTTAAAACTGATGATTCGTATACTGCTGGCAGGAATATACCTTGGAAAATAAAGCTGAAGATATGCAGATCCTAGCACACTGAGTGTGCTCAATAAACGGTAACCATTACTTCAACCATTGTGTCACACTTAGTCTGTCATTTTTACATGCTTCTTAACCAACAAGAAATTGTCCATAGACATAAAACTGTCCAAAAGTATTCCTGTACTGGCCCGAGCAACAGTACGAGTAGGGCATTTGCCTTGCATGCGGTCAACCTGGGTTCAATCCCCAGCAACCCATATGGTCCCCCGAGCACTGACAGGAGTAATTCTGGTATTCTTGAGTACGAGTCGGGTAACCCCTGAGCTAGGGTGACTCAAAAAAAGAAGGGGAAAAAAGAAGTACATTTCAGTACATTTCTTGTACTGCTTGAATGTTGATGAAAGCAAATTATTTGCAAGCCTAAAATTTCAACATATTATATAAGTTCTACTTAACAAATTCATGTAAAACGTGAATTTTCAGCAAAAAATTTTTCAGAAAAAAGAAAATTATTATTCTACAGCTATGATCACAAATTTTAGCATTTTCAGTTATAATTTTGCTTTTAAACAGAAAAAATTAGCTAATCAAAAAGTAATTTTTTTAAAAAATCAGTGTCACCCACTATTTATAGATTAGTTTAAATCAGCTCCCAAGTGTGTTTTGACTTGAAGTAAATTTTCAATACCCACCTACACAAAGGAAGCATTATAATGAATATCAAAAAAGAAAATTTTTTTTTTTAAGTTTTGAAAGGGAGAGACCATGCTTGCCGGACTCGGAGTGGAGTTTTGGGCCCTGCCCTTTCCTCCCAGTAGCCCTGGAAGAGAGAGACCCACCCAAGCCAGACTCAGCTAATTTGCAACCCTGGAAGAGATCCAGACCCATCCACTTCAGACCCAGAGCTGTGCTGCTCGGCCAGCCCCATGTGGAAGCAACCCATGGAGCTGACCTCCCGGTAAGGGGCTCGGCCATCCCCTAGCCGAGTCCAACATTGCTCCAAGGGTTTGCTCTCATGAGCGGGGAGAGACCATGCTGGCCAGACTCGGAGTGGAGTTTTGGGCCCTGCCCTTTCCTCCCTCTCCATGCCAGTTGCCCCGGAAGAGAGAGACCCACCCACACCAGACTCACATGTCAGTTGGCGTGCGTCCACTTTGTGATATTTTTATAGGATACTGAATTTTGCATAAGGTTCTTTCCAATTTCTTTCACATTTATACATAGTAAACAGTTATTGACATGTTTTAACTGATACCAATAAGCCTGGCAAGAATCCAGAGCAAACCACACATCATGCAGTTAGTCATTCTCAACATTCAGACTCCATAGTTCCTCAGAGCTCCATCCAAGAGAAAACCTGATCTTCCCCCTTTAAGTTTCATCAGTAAATGCTCGTGTTGAGAGCCTTCTACTGAGACTATACCACCTACATGGTAAAGCCTGGCAAGCTACCGTGTTTTATTTACTTTTATGCCAAAGACTAGTAACTATTATGGACCTCAGTTCCATGACCTGAAGAATGGTTTTGGGCTCCTCCTGTCCCTGTAGCAAGTAGATGTCCTTGGGTTGCACTTGCCTGTGACAGGACTAATGGAGATGTTACTAGTGCCCACTCGAGCAAATCGATGAACAATGGGAAGACAGTGATACAGTGAAGTTTTAAAACTGAGCGCTCATATACTGCTAGTACAAAACACGTTGGAAAATAAAGCTGAAGATATGCACATCCTTTGCTCCTGCAACTCTTTTCCTAACTATCTCAAAACACTCCTCTCAGGGAGAGAGAAAAGAGATAAAGAACCTGCCATGGAGGCAGGCTATGGGAGGGGGAGGGAATTGGGGACATTGGTGGCGGCAAATGGGCACTGGTGGAGGGAGGGGTGCTGGAACACTATGTGACCGAAACCTCCAAACATGAACAACATTGTAATTGTATATCTCACGGTGGTATAATAAAATATTAAAAAAACACTCCTCTCATATGTATTAGAAAAACTAGAAAGAACATTTGTAGTACACTATCCATAAACACCAAAAACTAGAAAGCACCCAAATACCCAGGGAGAGAAAAATGAATAAACTGTGGTACACATATATGATGAAATACTGCATTAATTTCCTACTGCTGCCCTAAAAAATTCCATAGATTCAGTGGCAAAATGACACAAATTTATAATCTTAGAGTTTTGGAAACAAAAGTCCAGGATCATAGAAAAGAACAAAAAAAAGGCCAGAGTAACAGTAAATCAGGTAGTGCTGGTAAGCCAATCCAGCACCAGTTATGATGCCCCAAGCCTACCAGGACTGACCAGTACAGAGCGAATGGTAAACTCTGAGCTCAACAAGGTATAGTCCAATAAACAAACAAACAAAAAAATACTGCTGTTTTAAAATTTTGAAATGAGTGCTCAGTTTTAAAATTTTAAAACCTATGAGTTGAACGTGGTCATTAATTCAGTTTGAAAATAATAAATATGTTTAATATAATGTCTTCATTAGACTATCAATTTAAAATTACACTCATCTTTGTATTTTCAGTAACCTGCATGTAATGCCTCCCACAGAATAATCTTCCAATAACTGTTAGATGCATAAAAGAATAAATGTCTTTTGTCTCCAATGCAACTAAATAAAACAAACTCTGAAGCAAGTAATTGAGGGGTGATTTGAAAGTCAATAGTCATTCAACAAACTGCTACCAATAAATAGAAAGAAGTATAACACACAGTTTTGCAATTTATCACTTGTATCACTTATATCATTTGTCTTCCCATTCATCGATTTGCTCGAGCGGGCACTAGTAACATCTCCATATGTCCTGTCTCATGCTAGTAGAGCCCAAGGGCATCTGCTTGCTCCAGGAACATAAAGAGCCTCCAACCATTCCATCATCATGGGAATAAAGTAATCAAGGGAATAGGAAAGCTAAATATTTCTAAATCTTTCAAACAATATATATCACAAAAAATGAAATTAATAGTAATTCTCTAAATTTAGAAAGTGAAAAACAGGGTTCAGAGACTGGAGTAGGTAGAGCTCTTGCTTGCATGGGGATCTCCTCCTGGGTTTGATTCCTGGCACCCTAAATGGTTCCCTGAACCCCAAAGGAGCAATTCCTGAATATAGAGCCAAGAGCAAACACTGAGCACCACCAAGTGTGACCCCAAAACAAAACATAAAATAGGGTTCACAAATGTAGTTTAGTGGTACCATACATGCTTTTATGTGTAAGAACCTGGGTTCAATCCCGGGTATCATAAAAAATAAAATTACAAAGGTGAAAAACACTAAAAGTTGGGGTTGGAGAGATAGTACAGGATGGAAGACACTTGCCTTGCATGTAGCTAAACCCAGTTTGATCCCAGTACCACAGGATGCCCCAAGCATACCTAAGTATAGCCCTGAATGCATTCAAGCACCGCTGGAGCGATCTAGGTAACCCCAACATTGCAAGACCCAAGCACCACCACAGATTCTTAGGTCCCTGCACTGAACTTGTATCATACCTGGCAGAGAACTGAGGAGCACCAAGGCCTCCTGAGCACTGTTCGGGAGATATACCTCCCCAAAAAACATGTACATGTGTTTAAATTAGCTATATTCAAATATATGTATACATAATATATATCTATAACATATAATGTAATATGTATAATATATGAATAATATAATACATATATACATATAATGTGTATATGTACACACACATAAATAAACATCAAACATCGAATTATTAGAAACAATACATATGACGAATCAGAACTGAGGGAGCTTAATATGAACGAATGATTAAAGTTTTGTTTATAGGGGCCGGAGCGATAGCCCAGCGGGTAGGGTGTTTGCCTTGCAAGCGGCCGGTCTGCGCTGGCCCAGGTTCAATCCCCGGCATCCCATATGGTCTCCTGAGCACCGCCAGGAGTAATTCCTGAGTGCAGAGCCAGGAGTAACCCCTGAGCATTGCTGGGGTGTGACCCAAAAAAGAAAAAAAAGTTTAGTTTATAGAAATAGACAGGATTTAAAGTGGCTTAGTACACTGTCCAACAGCCACAAATCTCTCCCATACCTAGTACACTTTCCTTTACAGTATGACTGTGCCGTATCTCTCAGCAAGAGGTTTTTATGTTTGTTTGTTTGTTTTGCTTTTTTTGGGTCACACCCGGCAAAGCTCAGGGGTTCCTCCTGGCTTTGCACTCAGGAATTACTCCTGGCACTGCTTGGGGGACCATATGGGATGCCGGGATGGAATTCAGGTCGGCTGCGTGCAAGGCAAACGCCCTACCGGCTGGACTATCGCTCCGGCCCTCTTAGCAAGAGGTTTAATTTTTCTCCCTCTTGAAACTGAGGCTGGCCTTGGACCTAGCTATGACCAAAGAGAAATTACAAGCATGATTTATGCTTGATGAGGAGTGATCTGCTCTGTGACATTGGAACCAGTGTCCCTTGAACTTCATCTCCTCTGAGCACCTCCAAAGTCATGCACAAGGCTCTTCAGTCCTCTGGTTTTGAATCTTCATCCGCCCATTCTCCTTGTGTGTAAGAGGTAGGAGTGCTCTCAGGGGGCTGACACTGGTTCTGTGCTGTGTTCACGGTAGCCAGCATAAATTAAATATGTGACAGTCAAAACTTAATCTGTTAAGGGGCCTGAGTGATACTCCAGCAGGCAGGGCGTTAGCCTTGCACGTGGCGGGCCCATGCCGACCCAGGTTCAATCCCGGCATCCCATATGGTCCGAGCACCACCAGGAGTAATTCCTGAGTGCAGAGCCAGGAGAAACCCCTGAGCATCGCTGGGTGTGACCCAAAAGAAAAAAACTGTTAATTTGTTAAGTTTTTTTTTTTTTTTTGCTTTTTGGGTCACACCCGCGATGCTCAGGGGTTACTCCTGGCTTTTCACTCAGGAATTACTCTTGGCTGTGCTCGGGGTCCATATGGAATGCCAGGAATTGAACCCAGATCAGTCGCATGCAAGGCAAATGCCCTACCCATTGTGCTAAGGCTCTGGCCCCAAGATTTTGTGAATATACCCAAATTAGATGTCCACCTCATAGCAGAACCTTTCAGCTACACCCAAACTGAAAATCCACAGAATGATTAACTAAGGATTATCAAAATAGCTACACCTCTAAATTTTAAAGTGGTTTGAGGTAAAAGTTAACTAAGGAGGAAAGCAAAGGCACAGAAGAAGAAATGAGCACAAAATACAAAAGCATGGAGAAACCAATGAGTAAGTCAGTCTAAATGAAAAAGAGCTCTGAACGGGGAGAAAGAACACACCAGATACCCAGGCACTGAGTTCAGCCTGTAAATCAGGTTAGGAAGAGGATAAGAATTTGTTATGATTCTGATGACAAGGAGAACCATTGAAGGACGTCAGCATAGAGGAAAATTTAACACATGTAGAAAGGAGGCCAGTTACAAGCTGATGTAATAAAATTCTCTCCTAGATTCTGGGGAGAAGCTACATATCAGTCACTAAAAGCAGAAATAGAAATTGTGCAGATAATCTAATGAGTAGCTAAAAGCTTTATAATAATATACGGGAACAAACCAGAGTGATAGCAAGTGGGTAGGGCATTTGCTTTGCATGCAACCAACTTGGCTTCTATTCCCAGCATCCCTGATAGTCCTTTACGCATCACCAGGAGCAACCCCTAGGCATCTCCATGTGTGGCCCCAAAGCAAGGCAAAAAGAAAAATACATGGGGAAAACCGTGGAGGACTCTGAGGACTGGAGCACAATGCACTGTGTGTACTGGATCCAGAGTTTGCCTCTGGCACTACATGCCCTGAACTAGACAGATGGTCCGGTGCACCAATGCATTATCAGGCTGAACAGTGAACCACTGAACAAAAAATGCACACAAGGCTGCATTTTACTGATAAACCACATCCTTAATCCTGAAACTCTATTTTAAAATAAAACAAGCTGGGGCCGATAGCACAGTGGGTAGGGCGTTTGCCTTGCACACAGCCAACCCGGGTTCGATCCCCGGCATCCCATATGGTCCCCCGAGCACCGCCAGGAGTAATTTCTGAGTGCAGAGCCAGGAGTAACCCCTGAGCATTGCCAAGTGACCCAAAAAAGAAAAAACAAAATAAAATAAAACAAGCTGAGGTATAGATACAAATCACCCACACCATCAGGGCAAGAACCAGGCCGAAGTGACCCTGGGACCCTGAGCACTGCCTGGAGGACAAAAAATATAACTTAATACATGAAAAATAGATTGAGTGGAATAAATGCCAATTAAACACTGTGAAGAAAGAATTACTGAATTAGATTATGAAAAATAAAAAATGCCAAACTAAATCATATAGAGAAAAAGAGAGAAACCCGAAAACAGGGAATCTCTAAGTGATGGGATAGTATCAAAAAGTCTAGCAACGTAATAGCTGAAATTCCAGAAGAGCATAAACATTTGCTTACACTTTTATTTTGTTGTCAGTTACTGTAACCATAATGTCTTGTAAATTTCCTCTCCACTTTAGTAGATATTTTAATTTCTGGATACATTTATTGGGCCCAGAGAGATTTCATGCTGGAAAAAAAAAAAGAACATCTCTGAAATTTACCCAATTTTTACAAAAACTAAAAATACACTGAAACCCCCTTTTTTTTTTGCCTTTTTGGGTCACACCCGCGACGCTCAGAGGCTATTCCTGGCTCTGCACTCAGGAATTACTCCTGGCGGTGCTCGGGGACCATATGGGATGCCGGGATCAAACCCAGGCCGGCAGAGGCCGGCTGCGTGCAAGGCAAATGCCCTACCCGCTGGGCTATCGCTCCGGCCCTGAAAACCCCTATTTCAAAGTAAAAGATCAGATGCTTTCAAAGCTATCATAATCTATTATATAAACAGAATTTAAATATCTGAACTAAATTTTTAAAAAATAAAAATGTTAAATGTGCAGTGGCTATTTCATACCTCAAAAAGTTAAAATAATGTATTTCCACATTCCAAAACTCTGTCTAAATTATGAGGGAATTCCTTTGCAAAGCTAGGGACCAAACTCCTCTCTTGCACATTTTGCACCAAGGCATGCACTTTACCAGTAAACCATATCCCTAATCCCTAAATTGTTTGAAAATAAAACAAGTTGATGTACAGTTACAAATAAGCTGAGGTACACACATAAAATGACTATTCAGCAACTAAACTTTTCAAGACATTTTATAAATGCTAATAAAAATTAAAAAAAAATAGACCTCATGGGATTCTTTTCCTTTTACTCTTTACTTTTTTTTTTTTTATTTTTTTTTTTCTCCATGCATTTTTTATTTTTATTTATATACATAATGTTTTTTTTAAGTATTTTATTATACCACCGTGAGATATACAAATAAAAAAGATATACAATTAAAAAGTTCATGTTTGGGTTTTGGTCATACAGTGTTTCAGCCCCGTCCCTCCACCAGTGCCCATCCCCACCAACTCTTTTACTTTTTAAATGAGGGTATCCCTAATGGGCTAATAAAGAAGAATGCACAGGGTTATTTGCTGACAGAAGAGAAAAGGAAACTTAGTCACCACTCATACTTCTATTGTCCCTTCTAAACTTTCACGGGTGGATTATACTTCCAGCAGCAGGCACTCTCTGTGATCAATAAATATATTAAAGTGAAATAACTACTGAAAGTAAAAGGACACTTTATAAATGGTATGGCTACAATAACAATACAAAAAGAGTGTAAATAAATAGTTTTCCTCGCCCTAGCTACAAATATTAGCAACACATACACAGATTCTTCCTATAAAGGAAATACAATGTAACTTACATGGTAACAGTCTTACGAAACACTAAACAAAACTACTTCCTGGGTAAAATCTACCATAGCCAAATCAACCCCCAAAAGCAGTATATTTATGGTCTTGTCACTAAGATTTTTTCCATGGGGGAAAAATATCAATACAGAATCTCCTTTGTAATGATATCCTTTGTAACAATCTCATCGTAATTGAATTTCCCCACTCCGCCAAATTTAAATATTTTCATTTCCTTTTACAAGAACAGAAAAGTAAGACAAAGAAAGGTTATATAATCTAAGATCCTTTAATACATTAGTGGTGATGAAAACAGGTATCTAGATACTAACAATTTATATTTATTTTGTAAGCTTTTTTATCACCATATTTTGTAAGCTTTTAAGGAAGTGAGACTTAGACTAATTTGGCTATACCAGCCCTATATTTTAAACCCAAAATTATGAACTAGAATATAATATATATATAGCATTTGTATTTTTAAACTTAATTTATATCCAACTTTATGTTCAAATTATATCCTAATTACTTATACATTTCATGACACCTACAAACTACTTGGAAAAGCTACAGAGATTTTCTTGTACTTATCCTTATATCTCTGGGCTACTGATAATGCCTACTTCTAACTTCTGATGTTCAGAGTAGGAAAAGTATGAAACATCACCCAAGAACTCTATCAGTGTTCAAGCAACTGAAGGATGCAAAACCTAAACTAGAAACCCATACTGTAAGGAGAGAAACTTCCTAAACAAAAGTTTAGAGTCCTTTTTTTTAATGTTTGGGTCACACCCAGTGATGCTCAGGGTTTACTCCTGGCTCTACATTCAGGAATACTCCTGGCAGTGCTCAGGGGACCATATGGTATGCTGGGGATCAAATGCAGGTCAGCCGCCCTACTGTGCTATCACTCTGGCCCCTCAAAGTAATTTTAAGAACTAGCATTTTGAAAGGATCTGTCTAGAAGTATTTTAGGAATTGTGTGAAATTTTCATTTTTAAAAATCAAAACCATGTATGTGGAATTATTTAGCCAAATATAGCCATTTGGCTATAATATTCGCTGTGTAAATAGCATGATCCCTCTTTTGATAAACAGAAGATGTTCTCTGAACCCACCTCCTAGGCTGTTCGACTAATCTGTTACACTGGTCATGTAGTAGCCTCCATTTTCCCTTCAGGATACTTAGAACACTTGTAATTCCTTATTCTACAACGGTCTGTGCCCTCTATAGTGCAGGCTATAAAAGTGATCATTTCTTTTAGGTGCTGAATCTCTAACTCCTAAAACATAAAAATGATAAATGCCTAAGAAATTATTTCGTGAACGAATGTATGAGGCTACTGCAATCACTCATAGGAGAGATGAGATTCAGAAAACCTAAGGTAGTATAGAAATGAAGTAAAAGGAGGGGAAAGAAGCAGCAAAAAATGTGGGATTTTGAGCTTGAAAGATCAAGTCCAGGGCGGAGCAATAGTCCAGTGGGTAGGGCATTTGCCTTGCACGCAGCCGACCCAGGGTTCGATCCCGGGCATCTCAATGGTCCCCACGCAGTGTCAGGAGTGATTCCTGAGCGAAGAGCCAGAAGTAACCCTGAACATCGCTGGGTGTGACCCAAAAGGAAAAAAAAAAAGATTAATTTCATGACACCTTCGGGCCAAAGCAATAGCACAGTTGGTAAGGCATTTATTTACCTTGCATGGGGCCGACCGGGTTCGATCCCTGGCATCCCATATGGTTCCCGAGCACCATCAGGAGTAATTCCTGAGCAAAGAGTAACCCCTGAGCATTGCCAGATGTGACCCAAAAAGCAAAAAAAAAAAAAAAAAAAAAACCAAAACAAAAAAAACAAAAACAACATAGTGACACTTTCATTAATAGAATTAAATAAAAAGCTGACATTTAGAAATGTTGAATATTTCTGAAGAAATTAACTTGGGGGCTGGCGATAGCACGGCGGGTAGAGCATTTGCCTTGCATGCAGCACCGGCATCCCATATGGTCCCCGAGCACCGCCAGGAGTAATTCCTGAGCCAAGAGCCAGGAGTAACCTCTGCGCATCGCGGGTGTGACCCAAAAAGAAAAAAAAATTAACGTGTCTATTATCTACTATATTACTTAGCTTCCAGATGAGTTTTTCAAATCAAATTCCATAGAAGGCAAAGTTCACATTTTCCTCTTTATTCAAATTGTCCTAATTTCTTCCCCTTATCTCTGCCTTATTGATCATTAGAAAATACTAATGTAAGTACTTTAAATATATTTTAGAAACTGAGAGGTCCAGGGGATCAAGAAAAGATTGGAGGGTACAGGGTATTTCCAAGCTTATATAACATGTAGAAAGTTAAATGTAAGAAGCAATAACAAAAAAATAATATTTATATGATCATATGGTTAGAACACGATAACCACTTTTTTTATACAAAGGCAATTACCTCCAAACTTGTATAAAGATAATGGTTTAAGAAGACATCCTGTTAAAAAGAGATATAATGGAAAAATACATTTTCTAATTAAATTTAAAAAGTGGTTTAAGAAGATATCCTGTTAAAAAGAGATATAATGTAAAATACATTTTCTAATTAAATTTAAAAAGTAACTAATATTTCAACCCAAGCCACCACCTTTAAATAACACACCAAACTGAAAATCATAAGAGAAAGAGGAAAGGAGAGGAAATCAGTGTCTTTTAGAAAACAGGGGTTATTTCTTTATCTACACATGTGAAATTATTAGAGGCTTTTGAGGAAACATCAGGAGAGTGCACTGTCCAGAAAGGGGAGCTCTACAGACACTGTTACAGCAAAGCGAAAAATCCAAGATGATACCAAACATTCTGTAGGCAGTGCTATAAGCAAACACACTCAAGGTTTCTTCTCTTTAAACCGAATCGCGCGTGAGACACACAGTTACAAAGGTATTCATGATGTGGTTTCGGTGGTAACAGTGTTCCTACACCCAGTGCACTTTTCCCACCACCAATGTCCCGTTCCTCCCAACCCCAGGGCAGGCGCTTTATTCTCTCCAACTGCGCTCTTTTACTTTTAGGCATTATAGTTTGCAAAGACACTGAAAGATTATCACGAAATACCTTTACCTACTGGCAGCACCTAGTTTTTGTCCAGAGTGATCATTTTCAATGATCACTATCATAGTGGTCCCTTTTCTATCCTAACCACAAGCTCAAGGTACTGGCCACCAAAAGTAGTATTAAGTATGAAGTATCTTAAGCATCTTAAGAGCAGAAATGTTTTCCTGAAAACTATGGGGGTAGGTAATTTTTATTTTTAAAAGTTCGGGGCGGAGCGATAGCCCAGCGGGTAGGGCGTTTGCCGGCGGGTTCGATCTCCCGGCATCCCATTCGGTCCCCCAAGCACCGGCAGGAGTAATTCCCTGAGTGCAGAGCCAGGAGTAGCCCCTGAGCGTTGCCAGGTGTGACCCAAAAAGGAAAAAAAAAATGTTCAACTGAACCAACAGCCTGTACCCTCTAATTTGCTTTTTGGGGAGCCTCGCCAGGAGGGCAGTGCTCAGGGATCACTTGTGGCAGACTCAGGGTGTCAGGAACTGAACCTGGATAGACCGAGTGCAAGGCAAGCGCCTTATTTGCTGCAGGATCTCTAGCTCCAACGTGTTCCCTCTTCAGAAAGATAATTTATCTTGAGGGGCTGCCCCATGGGGCGTGGCCACTAGCGTTGCACTTGGCAGTGTTCAAAGCACCATGTGGTCATAAGGACTGAACACTGAGCCCCATGAATTACAAGCATGTGTTTCAGCCCTTGGAGCTATCTCCTCAGTGCCAAGCTGCATGCATTTTGTGAGAAACAAGGGAAAAAGCCTGAGCTGTAGAAATCCATGCCCAGAAAAAGCACAGACACTAGCTTTAAAGTGACAGAAATGGTGAGACTAGAAACCCAAAAGGGCACACAGTCTACCGGGCAGCTACAGTGGCGCCTGGTGGGCAGGTTACATTCCTGGGCCATAGCCCTTCCAGCCTGGCTGGCTGAGAATCACTGGACGTGTCCAATGGACCTCCTGGGCACCCCTTGGAGGTCCACTTCCTGAAAGATGTAAAACAGTATAAATAGGTGTATCTTGGTTGGTTGTTTTTTTTTTAACCTATAGTAAAGCTATCCTGCAATATCAAGAAACCTGAGAGCTCCAGCTATATACTCAAAGTTACTTTAAAAAATCTTAAAAACAGGGGGCCCGGAGCGATAGCCCAGCGGGTAGGGCGTTTGCCTTGCGCGAGGCCGGCCTGTGCCGGCCTGGGTTTGATCCTCGGCATCCCATATGGTCCCCCGAGCACCGCCAGGAGTAATTCCTGAGTGCAGAGCCAGGAGTAGCCCCTGAGCATCGCGGGTGTGACCCAAAAAAGCAAAAAAAAAAAAAAAAAAAAAACAAAAACAGGGGACTGGAGAGATAGTATGGAGGGTAGGGAGTTTGCCTTACACTCAGCCGACCTGAGTTTAATCCCTGACATCCCATATGATCCCCTGAGCACCTCCAGGAGTAAATCCTGAGTGCAGAGCCAGGGGTAACCCCTGAGCATCGCTAGGTGTGACTTGCCAAAAAAATCTTCAAAACAGCAATATCTGCAGATAGATGATAGATAGATAGATGATAGATAGATGATAGATAGATAGATGATAGATAGATGATAGATGATAGACAGATAAATAGATGATAGATAGATAGATAGATAGATAGATAGATAGATAGATAGATAGATAGATAGATAGATAGATAGATAGATGATAGATAGATAGACAGACACATACATACATACATAGATATATACATAGATAGCTCTATCTATACATATATATAAAGATATATAGATACCTATCTATAGATATAGATATGTAGAGGAGGAGCCTAGAGGATTTTGAACAGTATGCTCAAATTGAAGACTGTTTTGTCCTTACCTATAATTCTCCTTAATGGTAATTTTTATTTTTGGTAAATTGAGGAAAGAAGTCACAATATCCATTAATTCCTAATTTTTTTTACTTTGCTGGGCCAGAGTGATAGTAAAGCAGGCAGAGTGTTTGCCTTGTACATGGCCAACGTGAGTCTACTTACAGGTAACCCATATGGTCCAGAGCACCGCCAGGAGTGATCCTGAGCACACAGCCAGTAGTAACCACTGAGTACTGTAGGGTGTGGCCAAACAAACAAACAAAAATCTGATAATCAAATTTTCCCCACATGCTCAAAAGTGTCATTAAAGATTGTCTCATATATTTTATATTATGTTTTAAAGAAACAGACATTGAATAGTTTCTGAGGGTAATAAAATCTTAACTGGAAGTCTCATGAATTGCAATCAGGTTGTCTCACACACACACGTAAATTTCAGGCTGTCATAAACCACACTATTTTCCAAAGTTACACATGGAGCCAGAGCAACAGTACAGCAGGGAGGGCATTTGCCTTGCACACAGTCAACCCGGGTTCAATTCCTGGAATCCCATATGGTCCCCCAATCACCACCGGGGTGGGGAAGACCCAGGAGTAACCGCTGAGCATTGCCGGATGTGACCCAAAGAAACAAGCAAACAAACAAACAAAAAAAAACAATTTTAAGTGCAGGACCATAGCAAACTCTATAATACTTGCCTACAACAAAATGCTAACAAATATATCACTAATTGGGACAGGAGTGAGAGAACAGGTAAGACATTTGCCTTGCACACAGCCAGCCCCATGTTTGATCCCCAGCATTCTAGATGGTATCCTGAGCTCCTCCAGGAATAAACCGAGTTTCTTGGGGTGTGGAAAACAACAACAACAAATCCAAATCATAATTGTCACACTGCAGCGCACATTCAGATGTCAAGTATCCTCATAAGTGTCAGAATTACACAAGCTTCCCTTTTAAAAAAGCAGTTTTTCAGTTACACTGTAGATGCTCAGGAGTTACCCAGGCAGTACTTTAGTACGGGGACCAGCAGAGCTTGGCCTGCATGCAAAGCAAGTACCTCAAGCCTGAACTATCTCTCTGGCTCACAAACTTCATTTTATCACTGCTTTAAAGGGTATCTGAAGCTCTATAACTGAGCAAATGAGGTTAAACTTTAATGAGGCATAACAATTACTTAAAAGTGAAAATAATAGTCTTAAATCATACTGTACAACACAGAATTCGCTACATGTATTAACCACAGTTCTAGATAGCAAGCAAGATATATTTATTATTCTTGGTGCCAGAGCAATAGTACAGCAGGTAGGGCATCTGCCTTGCATGCGGCCAACCTAGATTTGTTCCCCAGCATCCCAGATGGTCCCGTGCAACACTAGCAGTAATTCCTGAGTGCAGAGCCAGGTATAACCCGAGCATCGCCAGGGTGACCCCCAAAAATTAAAAATATATATATTTATATATATTATTCTAGTAAGCCCCATACTGATAGGCAAATTTGTTTCAAGTAGATATTATAAGTTAAACTAATGAAGTTGTAGCCTTCAATTTCTTTTACACATCTAAAACTGAAAGAGGACAAAGAAATTCCCAATCTTCTAGGGAGAAGTAAACAATTAAGAGAAACTCTAGTAAATGCTTCAAACAATCCCATTTAGTGCCCAAATAAAAATGCAGCATAAAAAAAACAAACTTCTAAATTCCTTCTAAATTCTAAATTCCTTTCATTATGTTTTCATTTTGAACAGATTACAGTATGACTTTCAAACAGGGAGGAGTGATAGTACAGCCAGCAGGACATTTGCCTTGCACTTGCCCAACCGGTTTGATTCCTGCGCTCTGACAGGAGAAATTCCTGAGTGCAGAGCCAGGAGTAACCCTTGAGCACTGCCAGGTGTGACCCAAAAAGGAAAAAATTACATTCAAATACACACATTATTTGAAAAAAAAGTTGAGTTCAGATAAATTCTTTTAGATCAGTCATAAATAATCTTTGATATCACTAGTATTTTATAAAAAAAAATAGCAGGCAGTACTTTAAAATCAATCTCTCCTCTCTTTTCCCAGCAAACACATGTCCATTCCATTCAGCCAAAAGAAAACAGCAAACATGCGTTTGTCATCTAACGTGCAAAATCAATGCGGTCGAGAGAGAGAGAGAGAGAGAGAGAAAAGAGAGTGTGTGTGTCCATTCATAATAACATGAGCCTCACCCCACACACAAAAGCTCGATTTCTACTAAATACTCAAATATCTTCATGTGATCCACCGGCTATTATAAAGTTGACCTCTTTAACGCTCAAACAAAGAACAATAATTTCCGAGACCCGGGATGAGATGAATTAGCGCCGGGATGGTTGCCACCTAGCAACTTTAATTGAAAACAAAGTACAACTCAATGTCATCTTTTACCTCCAATGCTGCCACGACTGAAAAGAAAGAAACTTGGCTGTGAGATAAAGCACCCCGGCATCGAAAGAATGATTTACTTCTCCCACGGAACGGTGCATGTGTGT